>CALYCG020000020.1:0-28264 GCA_944470205.2 Schistosoma margrebowiei | reverse complement strand
GGCCAATATAACCATTGTGTAAGCAGTGAACCAGCGTTCCCAATGGTTACCTTCAAACGCTTTACATATTAAACCTGTAAACTGTAATTTTTCTCATCAATTTCCTAATGGGCAACTGTCCACCAAGTCATGTTCAACAAATTAATCCACCTTATCAGAACGATGAATATTTTGGCCATCAGAAATCCTAAGTCCCACTAGCACTACAGTTTCTTCAGATCGTAGCCCACACGATCAATCAAATATATTAAATCGTAGTCCAGGTAAATCTATTATACAACATCAATGGGGAAGCTCTCGGTGTTTTACACTCTACAATCCCCTTTTTAAACTTATTGCTTATCAATGCAAGTTCACTTCTGACAAAATTTCAGACTTGAGAACCATAGCTTCTCCAACCAAGCCTTCTTTCATACTTATCACTGGAACATAGTGCTCTCAAGAAGTATTTGATTCAGATTTAAATATTCAGAATTATTGACTCTATCGCTAAGACAGAGAAATTAAATAAGGAGGTAGTTGTCTTATATATGTTTTGGGTACCCTAAAAACTAATAAAGTTGAAGACAGTGCCCTGAATAATTTACCAGAATCGGTTTGAATGTCAATCAACTACCTGAATTATGGTCTACAGAGCTCCCGATAGTTTGAATTCTGGGAATGATCTTATTATCAATGCATTTTTCGTGCCTCCAAGTAACCCTCGTGTTATTGATAGAAGAAACCAGACAAGTAGTGAATAGGTCTTTAGTTAGAACTTCGCGCAGTCACAGTGGAGCGTGGGATGATTTGTTCAGACAAACAAAGCCCCTCAACACTTAATAAAAGATTATAGAAAATATAACGTCTACACAAAATAAGCGAATGAATACTTGAAATATACTATTTTGATATATGCTCAGTTGTTTCAGGTGAACTCTTAACCAACCAACCTAAGCTGTTACACATTCGTACATGCATGTGATCTAAACTTCAATGCTAAGGTTGCCACTGGAGTTTTCAATTATCCTTGGATTAACTGGAGTAGCGGTAGTTGTTAGCAATCAGTAACATGCACTGCTGGTAATACTGGATTCGCACCCCAACTAGGGGTTATAGTATTGTAGTGACACACTTTTATCAACAGAACGCGATTGGCGTAATGGAAAAATTGCTATAATAACAAATTGTAGCAGGGATTGTTTTACTGTAATTGTTTGTTTAACTGTACTAAAGACACACATTCTTGCGTCGACTGTGACCTTTCACGGATTTGGTTAGGCTCAGTAACCACACTTGTAACCTGGCATGATCTCGGAATTCTCTCGATATCACGAGATCGTCAACAAATACATCTCAAATACAACCATCAACGTTTTTCTGATATTTGGCTTATCGGTTAACGGGCACGTAGTCTTCTTGTAGTGATGATCATAGTCAACTTCTACTCGACGCCACACTATTATTTATTTATTTGAACACATAAATATTGGTACAAGAGAGCGCCAATATGTATGCGCCACACAAAACAATGAAAATTCGAAGAGAGATAGAAAAAAAACTAAGGAACACAAAAGAAAAAGAGAACGATAACGAAGAGATTGGTGTAAGGTAGTGTGGTAGTAACGAGGGAACGGAAAGGTACAATCAGAAGAAATCTTTCAAGTAAGGGAGACACAACCACTTTTTATGAAGAAAGTAAAAGAAGGTTACAGCAGGATCGCCACTGGCTTCTATTCTGAGCCATATCTGATAACGTCTCTATCCACTGTGTAGCACCGTCTCTCAGACCCCAACCAGGGAGTCGTGAAGGACCAACACAAGCCAGTCCTTTGCAGCTTTCTTTCATACCAAGACACCATGTCATGCACTGACCACCTCTCCGCTTTTTCCAACCAGTCCCAGAGTCGGCAAATAATGCACGACGTGGAATTCTCTGGAACGACATTCGTAGAACATGTCCAAGCCACCGAAGTCGGTGTTTCAAGATGGTGACACCAATTGAATTATCATCTCTGTGCCCAAACACACGATGCCGAACCTCTGCATTACTACTGAAATGGTGTTGCCACTGAATGTCAGCAATCCTTCGGAGACAGCGATGATCGAACACAGAGAGTCGTCTAACATCCTCAACTCGGAGAGACCAGGTTTCACAAGCATAGAGCAAAACTGCTCTCACCGACGCGTTGTAGATCCGACCTTTTACAGCCAGACTAACATCACGAAGGCGCCAAAGATGGCCCAGATTGGCATAAGCCACTCTGGCTTTCACTATACGTGCATTGATCTCATCACTCACACCCCCACCAGCACTTATGCAGCTACCCAGATACACGAACTTCTCGACTACGTCTATCTGCTCACCATCCAGGGTGAGTAGAGGATTGGAATCCTGCCAGTCTTGTAGAAGTACTTTGCGCTTCGAAGGTGCAAAGCACATACCATACCTACGGACACTGATTGCCAACTGATTAAGTGCGGATTGCATGCCTTGGGCATTATCGCACAGTAAGACAATATCGTCTGCATACTCAAGGTCTAGAAGTCTTTCTCCAGGCAACAGATCCACACCATCATTACTTACATTCATCAGAGCTGTTTCCAGAATGTCATCGATGGTAAAGTTGAAGAGGAATGGTGAGATTGGGCAACCCTGCCTAACCCCACTACTCGAATGGAACAATGGAGAGAGGTGGTTGTATGCCCTCACCCTGCCTGAAGTGTTTGTATATAGGGCTTTTAAGACGTTAATAAACTTCTCAGGCACACCCTTCTTCAATAGACAGTCGCAGAGAACAGTCCTGTCCAACGAATCGAAGGCAGCCCTGATGTCAAGAAACACTACGATTGTTGGCCTTTGATAAGTATGGCGATGTTCTAACATTTGGCGGAGGGTGAAGATATGATCAATACATCCTCGACCAGAACGAAACCCAGCCTGCACCTCGCGAGTCAATCTTTCTCGGGTTTTGAACAACCTACGAAGTATGACGGAAGCCAATAGCTTGGACGCAATCGGAAGTAGACTTATCCCCCGATAGTTGTTACAGGAACGATGTGAACCCTTTTTAAATATAGGGACAACTATCGACTCATTCCATGACGTTGGTACACTCTCTAATTCCCAAACCTTTGTAAACAACGTCGTCAATTCCTTAGTCAAAAAGTCACCACCATCTTTAAAAAGAGCCGGAGGTAAGTCATCTGGGCCAGGTGATTTGTAACGCTTCAAGAGTTGGAGTTCCTTGCGGACTTCCTCCTCTTTTGGTGGATCAGTCGTCACCAGCCATGGAGGGCAGGACAGACTGACCGGTGTTGCCGGAGCAGCAGGCCAGTTGAACTGCCCTTCGAAAAATTCTGCCCATCTTCCAAGACGTCGATGGATGTTAGTGATTGGCATCCCATCATCCTCGCAGATTGTTTCACTCACACCAGACTTCTTGCTGCCAGTGGCTCGGATGAGTTGGAAGAGCTTCCGGTAGTTACCAGATGCAGCTGCTGCTTCCAGCTCATTAGCACGCTCCGACCACCAGGCTTCTCGGTCCTTACGCAAGCTTTGCCCGATTTCCTTACGTAACATCCTTCGTTTATGGTCCAACTCACGGTCACCCGGAGTGGACCGACGGGCTTCAATGAGTTGTAAGGAACCAGAAGAAACCCAGTGCTTAAAAGCGGGACGTTTCGCAAACCACAACCGACTGTTCCCGCCATTTTCATGGCGTCAAGCAATTGCAACCAATGCTCATCTATACTTTTCGGTGGAGTGGTAGCTAGCCTAGAAGCTAGCTCGGTTCGATACTTATTTGCAACAGAGGTTGCAACCAGCTTGCTAATATCAATCCTTTGGTGGTGGTCACTTCGTTGTCCACTGAAAAGTAAGGCAAGATTGGCGCAGACCAAGGCATGGTCAGAGTCCAGATAGGTACTCCAAAAGGAGCGGCAGTCTTTTACACAACCACGCCAGCGGAAGCTGATCGCGATGTGATCAATCTGAGTCCAGGCTTGGGATGCAGAGGGAGGACACCAGGTGGCACATCGGCGATGACTGTGCCGAAAGTTAATGCTAGTCAGAAACAGGTTGTGGTCTGTGCAAAGTTGCAGTAGACGGTCCCCGTTATCTGACCTGCGACCAATGAGTCCCCTTCGGCCACCTAAACGACACTCTTCTGTGCCTAGACGCCCGATCTGAGCATCCAAGTCTCCGGCTAGTACTACAATATCTGTCGAGCGCACTTTCTGGAGAAGAACAGATAACTGGTGGTAAAACTCATCCTTGATTGCATCTGGGCTGCAATCTGTCGGGGCATAGGCGGAGATGACGAAAAGACATCGTTTCTCACGCTGATTTCTTCTCACTTTGATGGGACTTTCTAATCTAACAGCACATTATTTCTCTACAAGTATGGTGGGCTAGATATTCCACTTCTTTTTCTAAAGCTGTTTACTCTCTCTATGGAAACTGGTTCTTATCCTTACTGATAGAAAACCGCGTACATCGTACCAGGTTTCAAATCTGGCGATAAGAACGACACAAACAGTTATTAACTGATGAATGTTACTCCAAATATCTCTAGGATTACGGAAAAAAATATTGGTGACGAACTCTATAACTGTCTAAACGCTGGAAAATTTACCAATGACACTCGATATGGATTTCTTGAAAATTGATATTGTATGACGTGTCACTCAAACGTCTATTCTCTACTTAGCCAAGAATATCTAGTCTTAGTGCTGTATCTGGACATTTCTTAAGCCTTCGACATGGTTAGCTACCAACTTCTTATAGGTAAACTCGCATCTTCTGGGGTTCAAAACCCTTTGCTTGCTTGGTTTGGTTCCTTCTTCAGCAACCGACATCAAATACTTGAAATTAACTCTTCATTGTCTAACACTGTCCGTGTTAGAAGTGGTGAAATACATAGTAGTGTCTTAGACCCTTTGCTCTCTTTAGTGTTTATTAATGATATTTGTGAAAGATTTGTGTGGGTAAGCCCCTTCTATATGCAAATGACCTTAGAGTATTGTATTCATTTTTTTCACATGAGCTGAACAATGTACGAAATCGCGTCGACATGGTACGACAGTAGTGCTTAAAATGGCAGCTAGAGCTTAGCACAACTAAATGTGGATGGATATACTTTGGTAATGCATCACTGAACTCAGATCTTACCAAAACGGTGAAGTGTTATCTAGGTTACACACAGTAGTAGACTTGACACTTAGGTACTCCCACGACTCGTTTACAGAACAGATATTGAAGCGGACTTCCAAGTCTCAACGCCTTATAGGTTACATAATTCGAAACGTTGCTAACAATGAGTCACGTATTTCAATGTACAAAGTTTGAATGTTTAGCCGTTTTTGTTAAAGAACTTCCTAAGCAAAACCACCTACCTTCTGTCACTTTACGTTAACACTGTCCCCAGCAACCTTAACTAGTTTAAATAATATCGAACATCAACGCATATCACAGTGTCACATGATACCTGCAATATGTTGGACCTTATTGACATATTTGGTGATTATCGCTTTGTTGTTCCATGCTCTCTGTTCGCGTTCTACTCTCTCTAGTTGTAGATTGATATCACTAATTCGTTCTGGCTAAGGAAATAAACTTAAATACACCGTTCATGATATCTAGCGCCTCAAAATTCTAGTCACTTTTTTTTCACAAACTTCTAACACTTCTAAGGGCCATCTTTCACGGGTCAAAACTTCCGAACCCAAAATTATTGTTTCATATTTCTGGAAGTTGCAATGTTCGACTTACCATTTTTGACGTGTTTGTATAGATGATAAATATTCTTTTAGTTACCTTTTTGAAAACACATCAGCTTGATAATTAACCTGTTTCCAACGTTTGTCACATTTATTTCTGATATTACGTTCCTTGACCATTCTGTCACATTTTCCGAATAACAGCAAAATATTTGAGGACAAACCTGGTTTATCGTTAGCGTCCGTGATAACTGGGGTTAAAAACTGATTGCTTAAAGTTTTCGTTAGTAACATATTGTACTTTAGTGGTCAATAATAAAAGCAGATGTGTTGATTTAATCAACGTTTCCCATACTCCACCTATGTGGCTGAATAAGAGGAAGTTGAAATTCCATTGGATCTGTCGAGTTGATAGTTAATTACTCATCCTTTTCTGGTTTCACTGTTGTACAAATTTACGAAGTTCGGAAACTACTCACGAAATTCGGTCAATTGTCACTGCATACATCAATGGGCTTCCTGATTTTTCCCATTAAACACAACGATGACATTTTAAGTGGATCAGTGTTTAGATTATACGTCACTTCAATACATAGTACTCGTGGTTGTAAACAAGTAAATATACACCTATATCTTATTTCCAGTGACCTTCCTATCTTGGCAACAAAAGGTCCAAATTAGTCTACCTCCACGGCTGAGAAGCTATATCATCCTTGTTGCATTCTACAAGCGGAAAGCGGCACCAGATCAGATTACAACAGCATTTCTCCGGGAGCAAATGTTTCTGTTGAGGTAACGTCTGATAGGTTTCACTTATTTCGAGGATCAATGAGTTGTATATTCTTATTTTCACAGCTTCTTGAATAGTTTTCCTTGTCTCCTACATTGCTCGTACATTCCATGTACCTACGTTAATCGTTGATCTGATGAAAAGGTTAGTCGGCTCAGAATTTCCACCGAATTTCGGCTTTAACTAAAAGGTCTCATGATTCTTCTAAAGGAAGAACCTTCAACTCCCAGAGTATTGTTTAGTTGGTTCAAATGAACTTTGGGTTTGGTGTTTATTTAGACATAGTTACCGTCCACTGGATATGATTGCTAATTCTATGCCTGACATTTCTCCTTTATCTGGGCCTAGGATCAGCAGTAACAGCAGAAGTGCTACAAGAAGAGCTTTTTCTCGCCGCCAGTTATGAAAAACTTTGTTATGCAGATCTTATTAATATGGATGTTTTCAATGGTTGGATATGTTATCGTTATTCACGATTTCAAAACATTCTTTCCGGATTCAGAAACTATTATTAACATTATTTGGTTTATTCGACTATTTTATTATTAACATTGGTAATATAAAGTTCGTCGTTTATTTAAAAACTCGGGGTATCAGACTCCAAAATTTCAGTATGACCTACTGAATTTCCAGCATTAGAGATTACTGTACAATTCTAGTAGGAATGAGGTCTATATGGTATTAAAGACAGATAACTGTTCACACTTTGTTGCAGAAGCAATCGCTCTGTGGGTGAACGGTATGAGGTGCTCTCAGGTACTCTCGTCCTAATGGTGGTGAGGAAAATTTCATCAGGACGTTAATAAATGCAATTGCTTTCATTGCTGTTACAACATTTGATGAATCGGGACTAAAGTAGACAGATTTCTTCTGCAACATACAAATCCTAAACAGTCAGTGACGAAAGACGATCCGTAAGTCTTTTTTCTAAAACGACTCTCCATTTAAATATTAAATATGTAGCGTCTGCAGAAGTTACGTATTTTCATGGAAACAGTCTTCGACCAAAAACGGGGACTGAGCTGAAGAATGTCGGAAAGTCTACGGTTTGAATTCTAGATAGCAGTGATTTAAGCACATATAACAAAGTTGTTGATGAAGTAATATTCCAAGAACCAGGTAAGTCTGTCCCAATTTCGACCATTAATCCTAATACCAACGAATACGTTCTAAAGAAAGCAAACGTTATACCCAATAAGAAGTCGGACAGACTAGTAAAATTACGAATGCTTCGGTAATACTGCAGCACTCTTGGCTAGTCGTCATATATCTGCGAAGAATTCCCAGACTTTTCAGAGGTGATGCATAATTACTTTGACCATTAATCCATTCTGAACTCTTCTTAGCCTTCAGGCAACCGTGTAACTATACTACAGGACGTCCTATAGATCTGGGAATCCATACAAATATAACAATATGATCAGTGGGGTAAAACAAAAGTTATTCGTTCGTACCAATGTAGTCACAGCTGGTCGAAATCTCAAGCTGGGAACCTATTCACATTTCAATAGAATGCATCAACTTTAATCATGTAATAGAACTCAACAGTGCATGACTCTATTTGGAGTGTTTAACATATTGGTATCCATAACTACATTTAGGCATAGAATAAAGCGCAGTATGAGATAATCAAGTGACAAATTACGATTTCAAGGTCATGGCGCGTATTCCGGATTGGCGTGTTGATTGTCGTCCGCGGCTTTTTTGTGTGACTAGGATGTTATAACGGGCACGGACTGGCAGGTAAGCCACGGGTTTTCGCGCACACGTTACATGTTGTCGTGGAATTTTTGTGTCGTTATTTACCAGCTATTAACAGGCTTTTTTGCATGACACATCAATTTCTGTATTGCTAGTGCTTGTAACATAGTTTTTATTCCAATTTATTGGCAGTTTGACGTATTTCTTGCTCACCACGTAAGTAAATCTGAAGTTAGCTTAATATAGTTATTTGTAACAATACAAACTCAAGCAAGTAAAGTTAACCGTGTTTCTAGTCAAAAATACATAACAGATTGAGTTTTCATGAAAATGAACCGTAAAATCTTTTACATATGGTTCACCTCCTTGATTGCGGTGACGGTGAACATGGATGTCGGTAGTTGTTTATAAAATGTAAGTAGAAGCAATCAAGCGTTAAACTAATTGTGAATATTATATAACTTGTTTGTATTTAGCCATAAACAGTTATATCCATTAGAGGTACCATTGTTTTGTACTGAAGTGACATAATTATGTAACGTATTTGAGAAATATCATGTGAGTAACAATTGACGTTTATAGTGTTGTCCAGCGGCTTTCTGAACGTCTGCAGTAATAGTGTATAACACCACATCAAGTAGGAACAAAATCTTCATTAGTAAAACGATCGGTGTTTCTTTTGAGCATGGTGACACAACCAAGGTTTTTAGTTAATACTGATTTGTGACGTGTCTGTTATAGGGTTCACAAGTGAGTTATTATAAAGTCTTCACTCCGTCTCCGTAATACAGTTGTTGTGTTTTTTAGGAAGTTATGAATGAATGTCACTACTTGTAAATAAAAGACTTATAGGCACAGTCTGTTACTTGTTATTTGAATAACTTATTGAATATGATACTGAGAACAAAGTTTAATTGTTTGTCTCAAAACGGATTTGTTGTTTTTCAGAATAGTATGAAGCTTATGGAATTTAGGATTACGGAAGATCGTGTGGAAAACCGGTTACAAGTTTACGATAACTGTTTTATATTGCCTACTGCTATGTTCACTCATCTAATGAATTATTTAAATATAAATATAACAACCATACGCAGTGTTTTACATTATAAATCCTGTAAGTTTGTATAATTATGGTCTAAATAAAGCCAAAACAAATATTGAGGCAGAATCATGTGACTGCATTACATTTCATGGTTTCTCATAAGTTGCATACAACTGAATATGCATTATAATTTAAGATTGAGAGAAGAAATAGTATGAAAGATAATCGAAAGCAAAGAATTGGAATGACCTAGGTTATCAATAATAACTATACATATGTATATGCTTGAACAGGTCAAAGGTCATTTGGTGTTAGACTTAAGGGAACATAAAGGATGGGTGGTGTAATAGTCCAGTGAAGGTCAAAAGCATATAAGATAAATTGTGTGATAATTCTAGATGTAATGAATAAATTAGCGAATTAAGAACTAATAAGATAAGTGAAGACAATCTGAAGAGTTAACATAATTTAGCAAAGAAGTGAGTGGAAGGGTGGTATAAGGATTACGTAATCCATCTTATCAGGGAACTAGCTGCATGAAATTGTCTACTTCCATACTAATACTAACTTGATAATGGACGTAATCTGACAACGGAAAATATGTAAGGCGGTTGTTTAATCTGTAAGGTTTTACGTGGAAGTCGCATTGTTGTTTTATTTGACTCGTTGATTCATCACAATGAACAACGATATAACGCTAAATTCTAACGACAGTTCGTAACTAATACAGTAGTACAAATTCTTAATTTTCAAACACTATTATTCGTTAAAGCGATTGGTAAACCTCCCCATGAAAGTATGAAGAAGACGAAAATAAAAAGTGAGAAAAAGTTTATTGATTTTTCATGACTACTAAAGTTGAAAGATAAGTTTACAAGTTGTATAAATAGTGGTAAAAAATAAAGCCACAAAGAACTGTTAATCGTAAACCTGCTGTTTAGCTGTTTATAATTCTTAAGTAAAAATTATAGACTTTTCTCTCCACCTGATTCGCGAAGCGTTCACCATATTTCTCAACAATTTGTTGTTTGCACATTCTTTGGAGCCGTTGAAGTTGTATATATTCTTTACTCCGTCTCGGTAATGAAATTGCTGTGTTGTTTTGTAAGTTGTGCGTATTGTCTAATTTCCATCTGCAGCAACACCTAAGAAGTTGATGAGCTATGCAGTTTATATTTTATAATTTAAATAGCTTACCTGTTAGATTTCGTCTTTTAACATATGCCAGCAGGAGATGGCGGCACGGATATCGACACATATTAAACGTGCTACAATTACATTGACAAATACTTAAATCCACTTCGTAATGTTGTCCGCGGTCTGCCATAAACAACCACTCGCCGCTTTCATATTCACAGTTAACAAAACGCATTTTTTTAAGTTCATATAACACCTTGCATCTTGCAAACGGAGTTAACATGTTAAGTAAGGGTATAAGGCGTTGTGGAGCATCATAACTGTATGTTCTTCTACTGACTATTTCGTCTTCAATGCTTTTTCTAGAGAATGTCATTGAACTCCACTTAAAAGCCTTGTACATACATTTGTGCAAGCTGTCGCTTTTGCGTACATACCTTTTTATCTGTCTATTTAATGACTCAACACGATTATTCGTGTTGTTACCCAAAGTTAATACACTGCCGTAAAAGGCACGTGCCCACATTGCTTTACGTGGCATCCAGTAACGTGATAGGTACTGGCCTATCACTCTGTCTCTGCGGTTTATTATTCTATAATATTGATTAAATCTAGTGAATAAATACATTAAAAAATTACCTTCCGACCGTTTCTGCGGTTACCAGTCGTGTCAAGTAGGTTTTCAGTATTTTATCAGTTGTCTAAAAGAAATTTTACGTAACCAACCATTGGTGTACCTTTTTCCGGAAAGCGCGAATGACATGAAAGGCGCATAAAATAATGTTTGCATGCCCGTGCGTTATACGGACAGCTGCGCTTTCAGATCGTGCGCAATCCATCACAAAAGTTTCTGTTTTGGTAGTGTCACCCATTATTTCCTTGAATTTATCCAAAATCCACGTAACGTCGGCCCGCTTTTCTTTTTGTGTCCAAGCAAACATAACAGTCCGACCTCGACCGCAATTGTCTGTCACCACTAACTGAAATAATGAATATCTACATAGTAGAACAAAACGAAAATCATATTCACTTTTTATTATTAGTTTTATAAGTAGAATCAATACACACAACTTCGGGATATTGATTGTACAGCCGTATCTGATCATAACTGCTAAAGCATATCGCCGTAATACATCCATTTTCTGCATGCTCTCTAACTTCGCCATTTTGTCGCATGATCTGCAATACCTGTTTCCGAGTCCAACCTGAAATATATTTATATACACTTACCAGTGGAGAGTTCAGCTTTCAGATTTTTGACATCAGCAGCGGTCACCTGCTTACCTGTTCTTTCCTTAATACTTTCGATAACTTCGTCCGTCGACTGACAGTGCAATATAACCGGTTTCAAGTTTTCTTTTTCTTCTGCTGACAATCTTCTACTAAACGGATCACAAACCATCCACGAACTAGTACACGGATGGTTGTGAGACATGTTGTAAGATTTTATAACGTATTGTTGACCCTCCAATCTTACGCGAAACATCGATTGGCAATTTAAAAACTTAGACCTTAAACGTAACACATTAGTTAGAGTCCTTACGGTTTTTTATTCACATTCAGACCTTCTGATTTACGTTTACGACCAAACGTGCAACGAAACACTACGAACAAGTATTTATACCTCACATCCTTCAACAATCTACTTTCTGCGTGAACATAGTGTGTATGGGTAATCTGAGAAAACATAGATTTATCCTATCGTACTTTATGGAAATCCTTTAGCGCATTATCGAATTCAATCCAGCTTCCGAATCTCTTGTTCAGCATAATACGTTGGAACGCGTCGCTTACGTCCACTGAAATTTCACTTGAGCATGAAGCACTAGAGACAACACCCAAAATTTATTAAGAAAAAAGTTATTCCTTGAAAAAAATTAACTGAAGGAAGAACAACAAATATTTAGGACTTACCCTTCAGTTGACATTTCGTCTTAACTCACAAAAACTATGCGTATCTATAATCTTTTACGTTATTTTATCTTTCTTACGTTGTTTTCTGGACCTTATCAACAAATTATATATAGCTGTTGACTTTCACTACAGCACTTAGGACCACAGATCAAGTTTCGAAGGAACGACAGAGCTAAAGTGTGCACTACAAAACAGAAAATACTCAATTAATGCTCTTAGCAGTTATTTAGTGTTTATTATGCATCAAAAGATGACTTATATATGGAAACATTTAATACTCATACGACCCAACACACACACGGCAATTGAAATACGGAATGCCCGCTTCCAGTCAGCGCGTTCAAGGTCGTTGAAACGAAACGGCGGACAGATTTGAAAGGGATTACCGTTTTTACCGTGTCGTTATAACGTACTTATCAGAAAAGGGTCTATTCCAGTATCATTTTATATTACTACTGTAAGATAGTACATATAGGTTTAATTAGGAAATAGTGTTGGGACTTAAGGTCAAGAGTTAGTGTTGTGTCAAGGTAGGGGTTATAACCTCTTATAACCATTCATCCTTATCCCTATAGGGATAAGGATGAATGGTTAGTCACTTCGTTGCCTAACTCTGTTCGGAGATCAGTCTGTTCAAAAGCCTTGTTTGCTTTCAGTATGTGAGTGACATTTCTCTCTGGTGATGGCTCATCAATTGCGATTAATTAATCCCAATTGATAAGTCTTGAAATAGTTTAAACCATTTCGAAATTGGCAAGCCAAATAAGATTGCTTAATATTTCTCACTTCGCTTGTTTATCTCCTCTGGCTCGAAATGGGTAAAGCAGCCTGACAACTAGCATAGGAAGCAGTGAAGGTTGATGGTGGGATAAAACCACGGGAATACGTACAATTTATTAAGGCGTTTTGACTGTAGTCTGTATATTCCTTATGACTTCGCAGACATCAGCGTACACATAAGCCGTCATCGATCTCCTGCTGTCATATGATAATTAGTTACAACCTGTCAGTTGGACTAATATCTGATGACCAATTATGTTATTGTTCATCCATTTCGTCGGTTATTTTATAGTATTTCCACTTATAACTGGCCATTTACTTTGTCAGTATGCAATGTTTGTTGGATTTATCTGAATGAAAATTAGAGGGGGGCGACACTAAGACATGGCATTTCACTAATCTATTGAGTGATAGCCGTGTTGGTACGTGCAGACTAGCTCGTTAGGGTTCACTCGACTATTGTAACCGGTTATTGAAACCTAGGTGGCGTGCCTCAAAATTGACCTGGATGGTGCAGGTCTATTTCCCTTTCCCTTTATTACGTCCTAAGTCCTTAAACTATTTGAAACTTTCTTCATTACTCCACTAGTTGAAGTTTTCTTGAGCCACATCTTTGTCTGATATTTTTTAATTGTTGCTATTACTGTTACTATTTTATCGTTTTAGTATTTGTCTTGACAAATACTCTTTGCGCTTACATAGTGTGGCAACCTAAATCGGTGACGGCATACGCCAGCTTCAACACTGCTTATAACTGACGTACTTTATACTTGACTTTAAACATTCTACTGGTTAGAGTTTAAACCCGTAATCAAATTAGTTAAATTATTTATACTGTCATCTTGTATATGTTGGCAAGTTTATATCTATTAAAATTAAAGGGCAGTTGATACTTGAAGTTCACTTCGTTTTCTATTTTTAAAAGTGGTTGGTCATGTTTATTATGTTTGTTTATTTCCTGCCCGGTCTTTTTTTCGTTACGTTTTTTCGGTTCTACCTCTATTGGGTTGGATATGTTAACTTTTACTCATGCAGTTTTGTGTCAGACTCTACATTCCACCCGTTTTATCTTGATATAAATTGAAGTTGCCATAGCCACTAGTTATTTAGAAATTCAACATTAATTCGTTTTCACAGCCATATACTTAAACGAATTGATATTCTTTGTATTTCATAAGTTCTTTATCTTTCTACTTGTCAGTTCTAAAGGTTGCCGGTAAACGCAGGAGTACTCGGTGTTTTTTGTATCAAACTGCAGGGTTAATATTATCTATGGCTAGTAAAAAATGCATGCCCTTAATAACTAACTACAAATCAGATGATTCCTCGTTGGATGATGATGATGCTGATTGTGATGATATCTTTAATAGTCTCACAGAGAATAGTCCAAATAATGCTCTTGATGAAGATGACCAGCCATTGGTTAGTTTACAACATAATCATTTCCCCACTGATTTATTCTTTATTTGTATAGTTTTTTGTTGGACTATAATCAACATTTTTACTATCATTGCTTTTAACACTCACTAAAATCTCTGGGATTTTACATGAGCCTAAATATGTTTGGTGTTTAAATGCATATCTGAATTTAATCTTTGTGCTTACGTCAAAACTTTGGATATAAAGTTTATTTATTTATTTAAACACGTAAATATTGGTACAAGGGGGCTCCAGATACATATGCGCTACGCAATAATAATCAGAGTGGGAAGAGATAAAGGATGTCAGGTGCATGTAAAAAGAAAAAAAGAACAATAACGACCATAAATTAGTGTATGGTAGTCAAATAGTAATAATAATGGGGGAAACAGAAAGGTACTACCAGAAATAATTCTTTCAGTTAGGGAAGTTACGGGTCACGTTTTGTGAAGAAAGTAAAAGAAGGTTACAGCAGGATCACCACTGGCTATTATTCTGAGTCATATCTGATAACGTATCTAGCCACTGTGTACCACCATCTCTCAGACCCCAACCAGGTAGTCGTGAAGGACCGACAGAAGCCAGTCCTTTGCAGCTTTCTTTCATACCACGACACCATGTCATGCACTGACCACCTCTCCGCTTTTTCCAACCAGTCCCAGAGTCGGCAAATAATGCACGACGTGGAATTCTCTGGAACGACATTCGTAAAACATATCCAAGCCACCGAAGTCGGTGTTTCAAGATGGTGACACCAATTGAATTATCGTCTCTGCGTCCAAATACACGATGCTTAACCTCTGCATTACTAACATGGTGTTGCCACTGGATGCCAGCAATCCTTCGGAGACAACGATGATGTAAAGTCTATCTCTTAGAAATGGCTGGATTTAAAGATATACAATGAAGTTCATATAACTTGCTAAAATATGCTGCTCACCATCAACTAATTGTTTTGAATTAAGAAAAGTTTCTTTGAAGCTGACTGACTCGCCATGATCAGTTGTCGATGTTCACAAATCAAAAATTTAAACTAGACATATCTGTTTACTGGTGGTTTTCACTAATTCAAGCTTATCAAATCTATTGGTCTGGAAAGGTAATCCAGTCACTGCTTTTAAAAGAAAATAATTTGTGTTTTGACATTACAACTTGTTCTTCAGGTTTATATTGAATACTTGTAACTGTCAAGTTTCAAATTCGAAAACCACACAGTAGTAAGGTGTTTCTCTCACACAATCAGCATCTAAAGCATCGCTTTCATCCCACCAGTTTCAAGGGTATGACCGATTTTGGAAGGATAGTTACTTACTTATGCCTGTTACCCCCTATGGAGGAGCATAGGCTCTCACCAGCATTCTCCATCCAACTCTGTTCTTGTCAATTCTTTCCAGTTGTTTCCAGTTGCTATTCATCCTTTTGATGTCTGCTTTCGATTCTCGGCTCAATATGTTCTTGGTCTTTCCTCTGTTTCCATTCAGTACTCCATGTTTAGGCTTGCCTCGAGTTTTGGTTTGATGATTTCTTCGATATGTGTCTTATCCATCTCTATAATCTTTTCCTAATTTCCTCCTCAGCTGGAAGATGGTTTGTTCTCCCCTATAGTAGGATGTTGTAAATGGTACCTGGCCAACGGATAGTGAGTATCTTGTGTAGACAATCGTTTATAAATACTTGTAACTTTTGGATGACAGTTGTGTTAGTTCTCCAAGTTTTAGCTCTGTACAGCATGACTTGTCTCAGAATCGATCACGAGGGCTTAGGTGTATACACTTTCTGTCTTCATTTAAAATAAGAGATTAAAATCACTTCATATTTTTCTTTCTACGGACTAATTCTTTCTTCCTGTACTATATTCTTATATGCAATCTTTCTTTTATACATTACTATCATTGAAGTGACTACTATGAATTCGATGTCCATCTGGTTGTGTCAATAAGGTATGGCAACTTAGACCGATGCATATATGTGCCTTGTCCTACGTTGTAGCTGACTGACTGACTTGGTGACGTCCGTAATCTCCTCAATGGCAAATGCAAATTAATTATAATTCTTGGTAAAATAATAAAGTCACTCGAATCTCGTATTTTTTTTGTTTGGGTTTCCGGGAGAATAGCATTAGTTACTGAAATTCAGATGCATCTGGCTTCTTGTGTATATTTTGAATAAAATTGTGCCTATCTTGGGTTTTACCAACTTTCAGTGTGAACATACTTCTCCAAGCCCTCGTAATTGGCGTTGTTTGTTTTTATTTTTTAAAACTCAAATTCGTATTGAATAATTTATCTTACCTTTTGCTTATTATTTTAGTCTAATTTCCGTCCTCTTCACTCATCACAAAATGATTTTCTAAAACGTTTGACTGTTATGCAACCATCTACAAATGATTCCTCTATCGGTTCATTTAAACAACAACTCACGTCTACTGAAGACTCGATATTACCAAATATATCTGATTCAGAAGATTCTGATTCTTTTTCATCCAGCACTGATGAGGAGTTCAAGAAACTGGTGGATACTTCTTCTTCATTACCCGTAACTGAAGTAAGATATATACGGGGATTTTTATAAAGTTAAACAAATCACATCTTTTATTTTTACTCATAGTTACCCTCAATATCGATCAATCCCGTGATTTTTTTCCTTTTTTTGTTTGATTGTAATAACGCTTACATGTACTCCTATATGTAAGATATGCCGAATTCTTATTACAAGGCAATGGCCCCCGAATGCCCTGGTACGGCCGAGAGTGGGGAGAGTCCGCTCTCCCTCTCGAAATACTCTCACACGCCCACGCGTATATAGCCTCTGCCAGGGAAGTTCTACTCACTGCCTTCTCGTGGCGGGGGTGTTGTTTACGAAAATGAGAGTACGAAAAGCGAATGTCCGGCGCTTTAACCGGATTCCAAATCAATGGTGCACATGGGCTGGCTCCAGGATCCTGAGGGAACAAAGGACGTATGAACCAATTATTGGTCACCGGCTTCCATGGGACTGCATCTCCTTACGATGCTCCACTGCCTTGTGGATCAGGCCTTCAGGTCGAAGGCTCGGGGTGTGGCCCCCTAAGAAAACCACCTGCTTCGGTTTGGGCACCCGGGCAGTATCACAGCCCTCACACATATCGAATGAGATTTGTGTGGCGCTTATGTATTTGGTGCCTCTTTGTACCATTATCTATGTGTTGAAATAATAATAAAAACAAGACAATGATGACATACGTCTCTTTAAAATTTTCGTAGTGTTATATCCTAGATATGTATTTATGTGTTAGATGTTTCATATAAACACTGACTATCACATTTTTCCCTCAGCCCTATTTATGTGATATAAATCTTTGTGAATTGTCTAAAACCCACTAAAGGAACCAAATAACGGTACAGATATTACACATGATTATATTTACACTGTCCTTAGAAATACAATAACTAGTGAGCACACTGAAACAAGTTCAAAACAACCGGTTTGAATGAAATATATGATAGTAGGAGGTCAATAAAAACTCAATTTACTCAAAATAAGCTCCTAGAAAATTATATATATATATATATATATATATATATATATATATATATATATATATATATATATATATATATATATATATATATATATATAACGTTATTTTGGAGTGAGCACTCACCTCTCAAAGATGAAACATACTATTCAGTCTCGGTAGACGTTGAAAGTACACTTGTTGAGTTTGGATGAAACTTCATAAAACTAGAGAGTATTTCTTTCCTTCATCTAGATCAAATTCAGTAATTTGGAACGTACGATATGGAAAAAAACACATGGTATCAGTTCACCAGACGACATCAGCTCAACGAGATGAAGTTAAGATGAACAGTGAGGTATTAAGTGGAGTAGTACTAATGATAATAAAGGAGATTCAAAATAGACAATATGGCTCGACAAAGATTCGTAACACCGTCAATCGATCAACCTTATTCGCCTTGTATTCGACGTCTAACTTTAACGTTGGTTACTCAGTAGTTCCAACAAAACTGAGAAATGCTTCGAACTCGCCTATGATCAAATACTAGTAACCTACAAATATCTTCGGCCTTTAAAACCCACGTTTCACGGCGGTAAATTAGAATTGTACTGCTGCACAGTATACTCACCTCTTCGTTGGCCAACGGACACTTCCCCAACATCACAAGTGACACAAGTTGGCAAAAACCAAACAAGTTTTTTGAAGTGCGCGCCGATGTTTCCGTCACGTTTGACTGAAACTGGTATTTTTGTGATCTTTCACACTTCAGGATTGTTGTGACCACTGTAATATAGCAATGCCACGTAGATCATACCTTGTTTTACATTGTACGATACTATGTATAAATCGTTTCGTTTATTCAGCTAATTTTATTCTCTTCAAGTATTAAAACTTTCAATAATATTATCAACAACATCACCTCACTATATTATACTCTTTAAGTAACATCTCCAAACACTAATCTCTCCGATTACTGCTTATACTCTTACTACCTCTACCACTACGGGATTTGAATCGACCACGGCACCTCTGTGCTAATGTGGTGTGGCAACTCGGACTGATGTACGTACGTACGAAGTTCTACGTTGTTACTGACTGACTGACCTCTATCCGTAAATATCACATTTGATATTTGAATTCGTTACTGTTTACTTCTATTTAGTGCAAAACCATTTAGAAACGACCAACAAGTAAAGTTGACCAGATCCATTGCCTAAAAAAAATCATAAATTGGTTCGTTTTGCTTCTAAGTTTTTTTATTTATTTTGCAGCTCCTTCGGTCAAAACAATTTACACTTATGTATAGCGATAAAAACTATCAAAAAGGCAAATCAGATAGAATAATGTAAGTCTTTTATACGAGAATACGCTTTAATTTCCCTTGTTGAATAATCTTGGTATTTACTGAGTTGTGTAATTTTAGTGCATTTAATCTAGACCAAATACTTGTCTTTGTACTTAATTTTGGGCCAAACTGTTCAAGAGTCAGTAGTCCTATCCGATTGCTCAAACTGAAATAGGTTGGACGAAGTTCTGACTTTTTACCTAACAGTTAAAAGTTAGACATTTTTGATCATTAATTCATTTTCTATCATTTTTATTTAAACACATAAACATTGGTACAAGGAGGCACTTAATAGATATGCGCCACATAAATCATTTGATTTGTGTGGGTTCTGAGATACTGGCCGGGTGCCCAAATCAAAGCAGGTTGTTTTCTTAGGGAGCCGCACCTGGAGTCTTCGACTTAAAGATCTGATCCACAAGGCAGTGGAGCAACGTCAAGAGATGCAGTCCCATGGTAGCCAGTGACAAACGATTGGTTCATACGCCATTTGTTCCCTCAGGATACTGGAGTCCATGTACACCATTGGTTTGGAATCGGGGTTTTTCAACTCCCCTAGGTGGACTCTCCATGTCCACCAACCCGGTCAAATCGCCGGACATTTGCTTTTCGTCTTTTCAATTTCGTAAGCAACAGTAATTCTGCAAGAAGGCAGTGAGTAGAACTTCCCTGGCAGTGGTTGTATGCACGTGGCTTTGTGAAAGCATTTCGATAGGGAGAGCTGACTCTCCCCACTCTCGACCGTACCAGGACATTTTTTCTATTTATCATAGACCGAGTTCTATTTTTTAAATTGTTTGTTTTTAAATTGAGTTTCATTGTTCTTACAGTTTAATTTGTTAAAAACCGTGTTTTTAAAGAAGTGCTTTCACTGGTTATTGTTTACAATTGAATTAGTGACTCGGTTAAATGAAGTATGTGTGCGTAGTAGCCTCTATTCATTACCGACGTTTCAACGTTGTAATTACAATGAACTAATTAAAAAAAATTAGTGGCTGCACATACTTTATCGAATCAGTGTGCAGATATCGATCAAAAAAAGGTGTAGCACTGATATCGACTAACCAAAACTAACAAAACTGAATAGACTTGTAAAAATTGTTACTTGTAGGATGATGATTTGATAAACCATTTATAAAAGGTGAGATGAATTGTAAAAGGTAATAAGAGGAAGAAAAGATGAATTTTTCATGAATTTATAATCCACTTTGTGCGTTATATGAGCTTTAGTAAGGAATTACAGAGAAAATTACATTCGTAAAAACCCCAGCAGTTAGAATTAACAATAGTTTCAACGTTTCACTCGTCAATCTGGTATGTATCTCTTCATGAAACTAGTCAAATGTTAAAATTATTGATTACAGATAGTGGTTATGAAATAACTATATGCTGGTGGGCGGTCTGTGCTCCTCCACGAGGAATAACAGGCGTAAGTAAGTGAACGATAATCGAATTATGCTAAAATGTTGAATATGGAATTTTTTTGGAAATGAGCTTGTCGGTGTTGGGTAGATCATAGGTATTTCTTGAAAAAGTCCAAAGGGGACCTAAAAATACTGGAAAACATTTTATCCAATCAGCATTGATTAGAAGTTTCTCAAAAATACTTAGAAAATGAAGAGTGACGTGTCACATTTCTGATTAGATGATTACTTATCCTGCTACTATGTTTAACATGGTTCTGGAACCTTCCGAGAGCTCAAGGCCATATGTAATACTATAAATACACTTGATTTTCTATACATAAATTAACCTTTTTCACACTTAGCAACTTTTCTGTCGTGTTCACTCATTGTCAAATCAATTAAGACGAAGCTGTCAAATTATTTGGACATCGTATCTTTTGGTTACATCCCTTATTTTTCAAGATGTTCAACAGATTGTTCACTTTTAATTGTACATATACTATTTTTTTATTATAATAAAACTAATTGTTTAAGATAACTTAGCTTCCTCCAATCGATCAATTAAAGACAAAAATTGATCAAGAAGATCGTTTGGAGTAAATAATTTTTACTAGTCTGTCAATAGTTTCCCCCTGTTAAATATGTCAATCCGTATAATCATGTATATACATAGATATTATCATTCATGTTGTCAATTATATATACAAATTCTATTATAGAAATATAGGTTATTCACAATTTTTTCAAGAAATTCAATCCGCTATAAAATATGAACAACCTAATGCAAGTTTTCATGATATATGTCAATTAGTTGATGAACGCTGGAATCAATTATCAAAAATCGAGAAAAAAGTAAGTCATATAGATTGTTAGTAACTTGTTTGTTGTCATCCGTTTTTTTATTGTGTGTGTGTGTGTGACTTAAACAAAGAAACATGCTATTCTGATTTTACTGTAATGCATTCAAAGTTTATGTTATAACTTGTGCCCTGTTAATGTTATAAAGTCAATTAAAGAATAGTGAATTATTGAGCGCGCTTAACCATTAGATTTCAATTATTTCAACTATTGAAATTACTAAAATTTTCACAAAACCTCTTCTGATAATAATAATCTGCTCACTAGTGACTGACTTCAAGAGGTATTTCCTGCAGTTCTAGTGAGAAATCGTGACCAGTGGAGTTCAACTGGGTCTGTTGTGAGATATCAACTCACTGAATATATTGGTATACGGTGGCACAATTTCGTAGATTAATTGAAGTTAGGCATTAACACCGTTCGATGCCGGCCAGCTCAGTGGTCTGGAGGTTAAGCGTTCGTGTGCAAGACTGACATGTCCTGAGTTCGAATCTCGCGAGGGGCGGGGTCGTGGATGCTCACTGCTAAGGAGTCCCATACTAGGACGAAACGGCCGTCTAGTGCTTTAAGGTTTTCCATGGTAATCTAGCTTCAATTGATTCAGGACTTCAACTATTGCAATAAAAATATAGTCCAATGGGTTTTCAAATCTCATAACGTGAAAGGAACGTTCACAAATTTATAATTTATTCAGTAAGTGATATGATTGCGTAAAAATGTCAGTAATTTAATGTCAGCATGAACAAAAATAATAATTTCACATTACGTGATAATGTGACATTAATGTATTAATGAGAATATGATAATTCATTGAATCATAATGAAACAATGTGAAGAGTTGACATGCGGATAAAGTATCGATAAGATAATACGATTTGAACATAGTCTATGACATTAAATACTCGAACTCATATGTCTAATTTTATGTAATCCTTTTTAAGACGAAACAATCATCCAGTACTTATAGGTTTTCAATTGACTAATGATCTCAACTATTGTATTTGTTCAATAATTTCAGGAGTACAAGAAACATTCTGTAGTATCAATGGAATCACAAAAAATGACCTCTTTATCAAAATGTAGATCAAAACTACTCAGTTTAGTAAGTCATCTATGTTTAATACACATATATATGTATATGTTACATATTACCTATTCCAGTAATATCCTGCCCACTTATTTTCCAACTATGCAAATATTTCGGTAAAATTTGCCGTTTTAGATTTGTTTGAACTAAATAATTATGAATGCTAACCGTATATATACACATTTTTTTGAAAAACAAAAGCTTAGAAACTATCGCGATGCTAAACACTCGAAAATTCGATGGTTGTAGGTCCGATGATGATGAGTACCTTTCACAACTCTGTGCGGATCACAATCTTTATCGATTCATGACTAACCTATGTCAAAGTTTTTACTGATGGGTTACCTGGCGTCCATCTTCTGCATCTCAGACCCTGACCTAGATTTATCACAATGCAATCAGCTATTACAAGTGTGGGTGTGTACAAAACTACCACTTTTTGCAGTGTACCTGTTTGATTCTGATCATCCTATATCTTGCATTTTAGTGCCTATCAAACTTATCGTTTTTGACGAATTTGTATGAGCGAATGGGCTCCACAATCATTTGGAACCAAATGTCGAATCGACTTAAGTTTAGAGTTAGTTATCAGTCCACCGAAAAGTATAGACGACCATCGGATAGGTTTGCATGATACCAAAAAAATGATGAATGAAATCTCTTCAGGCTCCGCGAAACCTCTTTCTTTTAGGCATCGGGTGTCTTACAGGTTCTCTACAGCTCCTTTAGGGACCCCATTCTTTGGTGACTCGCGATTCGGTGATACTCTTATTTTAGAAAACTTCACAAAGCTTGCTTAAGGACAGTCTTGAGGTGACTGAGTGCTAACGAATTACACGGAATAGTTGCATCTGGTAACTGCCGGAAGCTGTTTCAACCTATCGGAGATACTAAAAGTAAGAAGTCTTTTGTCAATGAGATAATCTGTACAGTTGATGTCACGCCAGTTGGTAACCTCCATATGATCTTGAAACTAAAGCGAGGACTCCATCATTACTCCAGTCAATCTAATTCCATTATCCTGTGCTACTTGTCCGGTTATTTTCAATCTGCTTGTCAAAGCAAAGGTTCTTAAGGAATTCCAAGTTATGAAGCGTCACAAGTTGTTAAACCTAAAAAACCTGCTCCTTGGCCTCTTTAATAACGTGGAGAAATTCTAATCACGGAACGGAGAATGTTCTGTCATCGTGAATTGAAATGATCGTTTATTCCACTTTTTGAATGGATCTACTTAAGTAGTGTGATTATTATCGGGGTAAAAGTTTTCTGTCCAAACTATTGTCTTTTGTCATACTCCTCAGATTGTAAAAAATCCTTGGCTGGCTCGTGAGAAGCAGACCAAGTATCGATAACAATTCACTCAGTATCACCATCTTGAAATACTAACTTCAGTAACCTGATCATGTTTTATGAATTTAATCCCAGAGATAGCCACCTAAGGCATTATTTACAGAGGATGGAATGAAAAAATGAAGAGGTAGTTAGTTAATTCCTTGGTTCTGCGATATGAATGGTAACTTTATAAGACTGACATCTGTGAGTGTATCGCGAGCCACTGTTTGAGGTCCTAGAAATGGTTCAACTCAGTAGCTTCAGCCGTTGTCAAGCATGGTTCAGAACAGGAAGATATAATGGTCCTGCTGTAGCTTTCCATCAGATTCATCATGAAATTTTAATGGATGTCCTTAACCTAATGAAGTATTTCTTGGTTGTATTTCTGCCTGAAATGTATCTTTGAACATACATACTTTTCCATTAATGTTTTGATTATACTATCCTTTTCTTTTTTTATGTCTTCATAACATTATCCCTTCATTTATGTGACACGTTTTTACTCTTGATCTATTTTATGTCTTGAATAAAATGAAACTGAAGAATGCAAGTGATTAACACTGGAATACATCCATTCAGTCTTTAGTAGATGAACAGATTGGTTCTAGCAAGTGAAATGTTAAAATCTTCAACGATTGAAGATAAGATGCGCCAAATACCCATTGTTGAAAAGCCATTTGTAAAATACACTTGATTAGCAACAATTAGAACGTTTATTTATTTGAACATATAAATATAGGTACAAGGAGGCACCGAAGTCACTAGGTTTGTGTGTGGCTGTGATACTGCCCGGGTGCACACCGAAGCAGATAGTTTCCCTAGGGGGCCACACCCGGAGTCTTTGACCTAAAGATCTGATCCACAAGGCAGTGGAGCAACGTCAAGAGATGCAGTCCCATAGTAGCCAGTGACAAACGACTGGTTCATGCACCATTTGTTCCTTCAGGATACTGTAACCCATGTACACCATTGGTTTGGAATCGGGGTTTTTCAACTTCCCTAGGTGGACTCTTCATGTCCACCAACCCGGTCAAATCGCCGGACATTTGCTTTTCGTCTTTTCAATTTCGTAAGCAACAGTAATTCTGCAAGAAGGCAGTGAGTAGAACTTCCTTCGGAGTGGTTGTAATCGCTGGCTTACTCTCTCCACGTTCGGCCGTCCTAGGGCACTTGGGTGAAATGTATTTTAATATAGCATTATTTATGCGGAGAGAATTTCTTGCTATAACAAAGATCATGCTAATGAATAATCAAACAAGCCTGATTGTTAGTATAGGTCTGTGGAGATTGTTGAGTTTTAATTGAGATCAATGTTAGTAGACCATTATTGGAAACCTAGAAACACTGGACGGGCGCGTTGTTCTAGTATATGACTCGTGAGCAGTGCGCATCCACAATCCCACACATGGGACTCAAAACGAGCATTTGGATAATAACTAATATTAACATATCTTGCGACCCTTTGGCATACGCAAAGATATTCAATTAAAATACTAGTCAAATGGTTAGTCTTCTAAATTTGGAATTAACCTTAGGGTTTAGTTAGTGTCATAGTGGTTTTTTTTTGAAAATAGTTTACTAATCTTCTTTCTCACTGTTTGCTTATTCTATATATGGAAAACACGTTCTAGCACAAATGAAGATATTATGGCTTGGAAAGTTACTCAAAAATTCACAGGTTTATAGAATTAACGATTAATATTATCAGTTTCAATCAAGTTATATTGATCTCTCTTTCTCTCTCTCACTTTGTCTCTACGACATGGTTTTACTAACCATGACTTAAAACACTCCAGGTAGTAACATTGTGTTTCGTGTGAAATTTCTTACTTTCAGTTTAAAAGTAGATTTCCTTCTTTTTATTATTTTGAAAAAAACTTTTTTACATTTAGTTAAGTGAAGACAATAAACAATGCTGTAATCCCACGTGTAAAAATCCAGTTTCCTATGATCCTCGTTGGAATGGTCAGTATTGTTCAACCAAATGTGTTGGAGAACATTGTCAATTAACCTTTATTGATTGGTGTAATAATAAACGATTTGATGGGAAGGTAAATGTATTATCTAAACTGCCAGTTGTTGTACCCTTACTAAACCATTTTTTTTCTAAATAAATATTTATAATAATGTTAATTTGTGTGATACATTTTTGATTAGTATCAAAAGAGGTTTTGTGGAGATTGTAGTTATTTCAATGGTCGAGATCATGAGTCAATTGAAGTTAGACCACCATGAAAAACCTGGAAGCACTGGACGATTGTTTCGTCCCAGTGTGGGGCTCCTCAACAGTGCAAATCCACGATCCCGCCTCTCGCGAGATTCGAACCCAGAACTTATCAGTCTCTCACGCGAATACTTAACCTCTAGATCACTGAGCTGACTTGAATCCAATGGTGTTAATGTCTAATTTCAAGTGATCCACGAAATTGAGCGACACATCCACCCATCAATGAGTTACTATCTCTCAACTGACGTGATTGAACTCTACAGGTCACTGTTTCTCACTAGAACTTGAAGATATACATCTTGAAGCCAGTCACTAGTGAGCAGATGTTGATTATTATCAGAAGGGGTTTTTGTAGATATTATAGTAATTTCATTCGTTGAGGTCATTCAAAGTCTTATCATTGTGATCTCAAAAGAAAGTGTGTACATTTGATTTATCTAAATATTTTCTAATATCACAAACACATTCATAAGTAGTATTTTATTTAGATTGAATGAATTGTTTTTCAACTTATAAGATCTATCATTCATTTAATTGGTTTTCAATTCTATTCAGGCATTTGTTTTGTCTACCTATATAGTAATAATAATAATAATAATAATAATAATAATAATAATAATAAATATTTCTTTATCAGAATGGGTGTTTTGTGGAGATTTTTAGAAAATTTCACTTACTGAAGAGTCCCATACTAGTGTAATGAACAAGAACACGGGTGGGGACAAACGGATGTATTTAGCACAACAATTACAGTCTATCTCAACAAAATCTGAATACCATATAGTCAATCGTCAATTTGCAAAATATTCATGCATCAAACCAAACTGGACTGTTTCTGTTGCAAACACCAATCCATTGTCTCCCATTCCATTGTTCATGCATTTTTTTACAAATTCCAATGTGTTCTCACTCTACCTTTCTTGATCTTCGACATCTTCCGCTGCCAGACATTGAGTTCCTTTACCGCACGTTATATACGACTTATATCAATATAAGTAGCTCACACCACACTAGGACGAAAGGGCCGTCAAGTGCTTCCAGGTTTTCCATGATAGTCTAGCTTCAATTGACTTATGATTTCAACAAGTGAAATATTTCTTTATTATATTATTTGTTAATTTAGAAATATTCATTACATAATCTATCCATTGTATATTGCTAATATCATTTACATTTAAACTGCATATTTTGTATACATTTTTAGATTTTAAATGATACTTTATATACAGTTCAAAGGATTCCAGTTATGTCTCCTATTGAAACAAATATGATCAGTATAAAATCTTCTACACATAAGAATGATAATACTGTTATCAATACTTCCATCAACATTACTACTATTACTACTGCTACTACTACTACTACTAGTAGTAGTAGTAGTAGTACTGATAGTAATAATAATAGAGATATTATGATTGATTCATCCGATTGTGTTTCAGTTAGCTTAAAAAGAAAACCTTTATTTGAATCATTAAGATCTGAACAATTTAATACTCAAACAGTTTTAATCAGATCATCAAATACTTCAAGTTCATCTTCTACAGGACCAACATCAAATTTAACTTTATCTTTATAATTAATAGTATAATAATAAATCAATAAACCTTTAAACTTGTTCTTCTCTCCCCCCCTTTGCCTCCTTCTTTCGCTCTCTCTCCCTCCCTCTCTCTCGTAAACTTACTTATTTTGTAAATTTATTCTTTTCTTTTTTTTAAAAAAATACTTTGAATTAAGAAATTCTTCTTATATTGTATAGTTTGTATTGGGAACCCCTCCCCCCCTCCAAAAAAACACACTAAACCATTGATGCATTTCAATATTGAAAGTTTATTTTCTGTTTTGTAAAGTAGTATAATGTTTTATCAAAATTTCTTTGTTTTGTTTTTGTTTTTGTTCGGTTGTTTATGTTTATGTTCTGGGTTTTGTTTTTGTGTATATTATCTGGTAAGAAGATTTCAGTTGCTATGGTGTTAAAAAAATTTTTTTTAAATTTAATTTTTCTGTAAATTTTTAATGATATCAATAAT
>CALYCG020000019.1:0-22085 GCA_944470205.2 Schistosoma margrebowiei | reverse complement strand
TGATCCATCCTTACTTCATTTATTCCTTCATTATTTGCATCCTTACTGAATTACCTACTTACCTACTAACTAGCCAACTAACTCGTACACACTGATTAGATGGTCTTTCAATTCTCCCACTACCATACACTCTATACTACTGAATACAGTTGTCAGCAGTATCACGATGGACAGGCTCAATTCGAATGAATTGTTACAGTGATCCATCCTTACTTCATTTATTCCTGCATTAATTGCATCCTTACTGAATTGCCTATTTACCTACTAACTAGCCATCTAACTCGTACACACTGATTAGATGGTCTTTCAATTCTCCCACTACCATACACTCCATACTACTGAATACAGTTGTCAGTAGTATCACGATCGACATGCTCAACTCGATTGAATTGTTACAGTGATCCATCCTTACTTCATTTATTCCTTCATTATTTGCATCCTTACTGAATTACCTACTTACCTACTAACTAGCCAACTAACTCGTACACACTGATTAGATGGTCTTTCAATTCTCCCACTACCATACACTCCATACTAATGAATACAGTTGTCAGTAGTATCACGATCGACATGGTCAACTCGAATGAATTGTTACAGTGATCCATCCTTACTTCATTTATTCCTGCATTAATTGCATCCTTCCTGAATTGCCTACTTACCTACTAACTAGCCAACTAACTCGTACACACTGATTAGATGGTCTTTCAATTCTCCCACTACCATACACTCTATACTACTGAATACAGTTGTCAGTAGTATCACGATCGACATGCTCAACTCGATTGAATTGTTACAGTGATCCATCCTTACTTCATTTATTCCTTCATTATTTGCATCCTTACTGAATTACCTACTTACCTACTAACTAGCCAACTAACTCGTACACACTGATTAGATGGTCTTTCAATTCTCCCACTACCATACACTCCATACTAATGAATACAGTTGTCAGTAGTATCACGATCGACATGCTCAACTCGAATGAATTGTTACAGTGATCCATCCTTACTTCATTTATTCCTTCATTATTTGCATCCTTACTGAATTACCTACTTACCTACTAACTAGACAACTAACTCGTACACACTGATTAGATGGTCTTTCAATTCTCCCACTACCATACACTCCATACTAATGAATACAGTTGTCAGCAGTATCACGATGGACAGGCTCAATTCGAATGAATTGTTACAGTGATCCATCCTTACTTCATTTATTCCTGCATTAATTGCATCCTTCCTGAATTGACTATTTACCTACAAACTAGCCATCTAACTCGTACACACTGATTAGATGGTCTTTCAATTCTCCCACTACCATACACTCCATACTAATGAATACAGTTGTCAGTAGTATCATCATCGACATTTTCAACTCGATTGAATTGTTACAGTGATCCATCCTTACTTCATTTATTCCTTCATTATTTGCATCCTTACTGAATTACCTACTTACCTACTAACTAGCCAACTAACTCGTACACACTGATTAGATGGTCTTTCAATTCTCCCACTACCATACACTCTATACTACTGAATACAGTTGTCAGTAGTATCATGATCGACATGCTCAACTCGATTGAATTGTTACAGTGATCCATCCTTACTTCATTTATTCCTTCATTATTTGCATCCTTACTGAATTACCTACTTACCTACTAACTAGCCAACTAACTCGTACACACTGATTAGATGGTCTTTCAATTCTCCCACTACCATACACTCCATACTAATGAATACAGTTGTCAGTAGTATCACGATCGACATGGTCAACTCGAATGAATTGTTACAGTGATCCATCCTTACTTCATTTATTCCTGCATTAATTGCATCCTTCCTGAATTGACTATTTACCTACAAACTAGCCATCTAACTCGTACACACTGATTAGATGGTCTTTCAATTCTCCCACTACCATACACTCTATACTACTGAATACAGTTGTCAGTAATATCACGATCGACAGGCTCAATTCGTATGAATTGTTACAGTGATCCATCCTTACTTCATTTATTCCTTCATTATTTGCATACTTACTGCATTACCTACTTACCTACTAACTAGCCAACTAACTCGTACACACTGATTAGATGTTCTTTCAATTCTCCCACTACCATACACTCTATACTACTGAATACAGTTGTCAGTAGTATCACGATCGACATGGTCAACTCGAATGAATTGTTACAGTGATCCATCCTTACTTCATTTATTCCTGCATTATTTGCATCCTTACTGCATTACCTATTTACCTACTAACTAGCCAACTAACTCGTACACACTGATTAGATGGTCTTTCAATTCTCCCACTACCATACACTCCATACTAATGAATACAGTTGTCAGCAGTATCACGACGGTCAGTCTCAATTCGAATGAATTGTTACAGTGATCCATCCTTACTTCATTTATTCCTGCATTAATTGCATCCTTACTGAATTGCCTATTTACCTACAAACTAGCCATCTAACTCGTACACACTGATTAGATGGTCTTTCAATTCTCCCACTACCATACACTCTATACTACTGAATACAGTTGTCAGTAGTATCACGATCGACATGCTCAACTCGAATGAATTGTTACATTCAACCACAATTAGTTCATTCATGCCATCATTATTTGCATCCTTACTGAATTACCTACTTACCTACTAACTAGCCAACTAACTCGTACACACTGATTAGATGGTCTTTCAATTCTCCCACTACCATACACTCCATACTAATGAATACAGTTGTCAGTAGTATCACGATCGACATGGTCAACTCGAATGAATTGTTACAGTGATCCATCCTTACTTCATTTATTCCTGCATTAATTGCATCCTTCCTGAATTGCCTACTTACCTACTAACTAGCCAACTAACTCGTACACACTGATTAGATGGTCTTTCAATTCTCCCACTACCATACACTCCATACTAATGAATACAGTTGTCAGTAGTATCACGATCGACATGCTCAACTCGAATGAATTGTTACAGTGATCCATCCTTACTTCATTTATTCCTGCATTAATTGCATCCTTACTGAATTACCTACTTACCTACTAACTAGCCAACTAACTCGTACACACTGATTAGATGGTCTTTCAATTCTCCCACTACCATACACTCTATACTACTGAATACAGTTGTCAGTAGTATCACGATCGACATTTTCAACTCGATTGAATTGTTACAGTGATCCATCCTTACTTCATTTATTCCTTCATTATTTGCATCTTTCCTGAATTGCCTACCCACCTACTAACTAGCCAACTAACTCGTACACACTGATTAGATGGTCTTTCAATTCTCCCACTACCATACACTCCATACTAATAAATAGAGTTGTCAGCAGTATCACGACGGTCAGTCTCAATTCGAATGAATTGTTACAGTGATCCATCCTTACTTCATTTATTCCTGCATTAATTGCATCCTTACTGAATTGCCTATTTACCTACTAACTAGCCATCTAACTCGTACACACTGATTAGATGGTCTTTCAATTCTCCCACTACCATACACTCCATACTAATGAAAACAGTTTTCAGTAGTATCATCATCGACATTTTCAACTCGATTGAATTGTTACAGTGATCCATCCTTACTTCATTTATTCCTTCATTATTTGCATCCTTCCTGAATTGCCTACTTACCTACTAACTAGCCAACTAACTCGTACACACTGATTAGATGGTCTTTCAATTCTCCCACTACCATACACTCCATACTAATGAATACAGTTTTCAGTAGTATCACGATCGACATGGTCAACTCGAATGAATTGTTACAGTGATCCATCCTTACTTCATTTATTCCTGCATTAATTGCATCCTTCCTGAATTGCCTACTTACCTACAAACTAGCCATCTAACTCGTACACACTGATTAGATGGTCTTTCAATTCTCCCACTACCATACACTCCATACTAATGAATACAGTTGTCAGTAGTATCATCATCGACATTTTCAACTCGATTGAATTGTTACAGTGATCCATCCTTACTTCATTTATTCCTGCATTAATTGCATCCTTCCTGAATTGCCTACTTACCTACTAACTAGCCAACTAACTCGTACACACTGATTAGATGGTCTTTCAATTCTCCCACTACCATACACTCCATACTAATGAATACAGTTGTCAGTAGTATCACGATCGACATGGTCAACTCGAATGAATTGTTACAGTGATCCATCCTTACTTCATTTATTCCTGCATTAATTGCATCCTTCCTGAATTGCCTACTTACCTACTAACTAGACAACTAACTCGTACACACTGATTAGATGGTCTTTCAATTCTCCCACTACCATACACTCCATACTAATGAATACAGTTGTCAGCAGTATCACGATGGACAGGCTCAATTCGAATGAATTGTTACAGTGATCCATCCTTACTTCATTTATTCCTTCATTATTTGCATACTTACTGCATTACCTACTTACCTACTAACTAGACAACTAACTCGTACACACTGATTAGATGGTCTTTCAATTCTCCCACTACCATACACTCCATACTAATGAATACAGTTGTCAGCAGTATCACGATGGACAGTCTCAATTCGAATGAATTGTTACAGTGATCCATCCTTACTTCATTTATTCCTGCATTAATTGCATCCTTACTGAATTGCCTATTTACCTACTAACTAGCCATCTAACTCGTACACACTGATTAGATGGTCTTTCAATTCTCCCACTACCATACACTCCATACTAATGAAAACAGTTTTCAGTAGTATCATCATCGACATTTTCAACTCGATTGAATTGTTACAGTGATCCATCCTTACTTCATTTATTCCTTCATTATTTGCATCCTTACTGAATTACCTACTTACCTACTAACTAGCCAACTAACTCGTACACACTGATTAGATGGTCTTTCAATTCTCCCACTACCATACACTCTATACTACTGACAACTGTATTCAGTAGTATCACGATCGACATGCTCAACTCGAATGAATTGTTACAGTGATCCATCCTTACTTCATTTATTCCTTCATTATTTGCATCCTTACTGAATTACCTACTTACCTACTAACTAGCCAACTAACTCGTACACACTGATTAGATGGTCTTTCAATTCTCCCACTACCATACACTCTATACTACTGAATACAGTTGTCAGTAGTATCATGATCGACATGCTCAACTCGATTGAATTGTTACAGTGATCCATCCTTACTTCATTTATTCCTTCATTATTTGCATCCTTACTGAATTACCTACTTACCTACTAACTAGCCAACTAACTCGTACACACTGATTAGATGGTCTTTCAATTCTCCCACTACCATACACTCTATACTACTGAATACAGTTGTCAGTAGTATCACGATCCACATGCTCAACTCGATTGAATTGTTACAGTGATCCATCCTTACTTCATTTATTCCTTCATTATTTGCATCCTTACTGAATTACCTACTTACCTACTAACTAGACAACTAACTCGTACACACTGATTAGATGGTCTTTCAATTCTCCCACTACCATACTCTCCATACTAATAAATAGAGTTGTCAGCAGTATCACGACGGTCAGTCTCAATTCGAATGAATTGTTACAGTGATCCATCCTTACTTCATTTATTCCTGCATTAATTGCATCCTTACTGAATTGCCTATTTACCTACTAACTAGCCATCTAACTCGTTCACACTGATTAGATGGTCTTTCAATTCTCCCACTACCATACACTCCATACTACTGAATACAGTTGTCAGTAGTATCATGATCGACATGCTCAACTCGATTGAATTGTTACAGTGATCCATCCTTACTTCATTTATTCCTTCATTATTTGCATCCTTACTGAATTACCTACTTACCTACTAACTAGCCAACTAACTCGTACACACTGATTAGATGGTCTTTCAATTCTCCCACTACCATACACTCTATACTACTGAATACAGTTGTCAGTAGTATCACGATCCACATGCTCAACTCGATTGAATTGTTACAGTGATCCATCCTTACTTCATTTATTCCTTCATTATTTGCATCCTTACTGAATTACCTACTTACCTACTAACTAGCCAACTAACTCGTACACACTGATTAGATGGTCTTTCAATTCTCCCACTACCATACACTCTATACTACTGAATACAGTTGTCAGTAGTATCACGATCCACATGCTCAACTCGAATGAATTGTTACAGTGATCCATCCTTACTTCATTTATTCCTTCATTATTTGCATCCTTACTGAATTACCTACTTACCTACTAACTAGCCAACTAACTCGTACACACTGATTAGATGGTCTTTCAATTCTCCCACTACCATACACTCTATACTACTGAATACAGTTGTCAGCAGTATCACGATGGACAGGCTCAACTCGAATGAATTGTTACAGTGATCCATCCTTACTTCATTTATTCCTTCATTATTTGCATAATTACTTCATTGCCTATTTACCTACTGACTAGCCAACTAACTCGTACACACTGATTAGGTGGTCTTTCAATTCTCCCACTACCATACACTCCATACTAATGAATACAGTTGTCAGTAGTATCACGATCGACATGGTCAACTCGAATGAATTGTTACAGTGATCCATCCTTACTTCATTTATTCCTGCACTAATTGCATACTTACTGCATTGCCTATTTACATACAAACTAGCCAACTAACTCATACACACTGATTAGATGGTCTTTCAATTCTCCTACTACCATGCACTCTATACTACTGAATAGAGTTGTCAGCAGTATCACGATGGACAGGCTCAATTCGAATGAATTGTTACAGTGATCCATCCTTACTTCATTTATTCCTGCATTATTTTCATCCTTACTGCATTACCTATTTACCTACTAACTAGCCAACTAACTCGTACACACTGATTAGATGGTCTTTCAATTCTCCCACTACCATACACTCTATACTACTGAATACAGTTGTCAGTAGTATCACGATCGACATGCTCAACTCGAATGAATTGTTACAGTGATCCATCCTTACTTCATTTATTCCTTCATTATTTGCATAATTACTGCATTACCTACTTACCTACTAACTAGCCAACTAACTCGTACACACTGATTAGATGGTCTTTCAATTCTCCCACTACCATACACTCTATACTACTGAATACAGTTGTCAGTAGTATCACGATCGACATGCTCAACTCGATTGAATTGTTACAGTGATCCATCCTTACTTCATTTATTCCTTCATTATTTGCATCCTTACTGAATTACCTACTTACCTACTAACTAGCCAACTAACTCGTACACACTGATTAGATGGTCTTTCAATTCTCCCACTACCATACACTCTATACTACTGAATACAGTTGTCAGCAGTATCACGATGGACAGGCTCAATTCGAATGAATTGTTACAGTGATCCATCCTTACTTCATTTATTCCTGCATTATATTCATCCTTACTTCATTGCCTATTTACCTACTAACTAGCCATCTAACTCGTTCACACTGATTAGATGGTCTTTCAATTCTCCCACTACCATACACTCTATACTACTGAATACAGTTGTCAGTAGTATCACGATCGACATGCTCAACTCGAATGAATTGTTACATTCATCCATCCTTACTTCATTTATTCCTTCATTATTTGCATCCTTACTGAATTACCTACTTAAATACTAACTAGACAACTAACTCGTACACGCTGATGATATGGTCTTTCAATCCTCTCAACAACGTACACTGCATACTACTGAATACACTTGTCAGTAGTATCACGATCTACATTGTCCATTGGAAGCTAGTGACCTTGAGATGGGCAAGGCCGTGTCACGTGACCAGCGGTGACCGACAATCCAATGTCGAGCGGTGTGACCCTGAAGAGGGGTTTGGATTCATTTGACCCGGGTCACTCGAGATGTCAAGGTCGTGGCAAATGATCTTGAGACGGGCACATCGATGTCACTTGACTGTCGAAAATCGAGCAACCAACGTCGAAGCATGTGTCGATCACATGCACCTATACACTCCATATTACGGAATACAGTTGTCAGTAATATCACGATCGACATGCTCAACTCGAATGAATTGTTACATTCATCCATCCTTAGTTCATATATTCGTTCATCATTTCAATCTTTGCTCAATTACCTGCTTATCTACCAACTAGCCAACTAATTCGTACACACTGATTATATGGTCTTTCAATCCTCTCACCAACGTACACTACAGCTAAAACAGCTGCAACTTAAGACCAGTCACATATATGCATCGGTCCAGTTTGCCATACCTCACTAGCACAGCAAGATGAACACCGGATTCATAGGAGTGGTTAGGTCAAAGGTGGTAATATATAGGAGAAAGATTGCAATAAGGATATAGTATAGAAAGAAAGAATTAGTTAGTAGAAAGAAAGAAAGATATGAAGTGGTTTTAATCTCTTAGTTTAAGGGAAGACAGGGAGTGTCTGCACCGACGCCATTGTGATCGATTCTGAGCCATGTCACCAAGAGTCTCCAACCATTGGTTACAATAGTCACGCGGACCCCAACCAAGTAGTCTGCATTTTCCACCATGGCTCAGACTAGAGATTAGTGTCTTCAAGCACTGATGCAGCGTTTTGGTTTGGCCGCCCCTAATTCTCTTCCAACCATCTCTAACAACTGTTAGCATTGCACGACGTGGTAATCGGTGTTCAGGCATACGTAACACGTGGCCCAACAATCTCAGTCGATGAAGATTCATAACCTCATCAACTGATTAACCATCATTACCTAATTCCCTGAGTCTAACCTCACTATTACTTACCCGGTGATCCCAGCAATATTTCTAAGATACTAGTATACTAAAATAATATACTAATATACTAAAATACTAGTAGCTTACGAGTATCTTCTACTCTTAATGGCCATGTTTCGCTGCCGTAAAGCAAGACAGAACGGACTGCCGCGCAGTATACTCGTCCTTTTATTGATATCTCACCTTCTCCATAAGTGACGTTAGTTGGCAAAAGCCAAACGGGCTTTTCGAATCCGTGCTGAGATTTCGTCCGATACCAACCCATTAGGGCTGATCAGACTTCCAAGATAAGTGAAGTTGTCAACGCGTTCGACTACTTCAATCCCTATCCTTAGTTCAGGTGTTAACGCAGGCCAGTCCTGAAGCAACAACTTGCATTTAGAGGGAGAGAAGCGCATTCCAAACATCCTGGCATTGTTGCTTAGTGCTATCAAAAGACTCTGCATTTTATCAGCGTCTTCACCGAACAGGACTATGTCATCTGCGTATTCTAAGTCGATAAGTGGACCTCCTGGAAGGAGATCAATACCTGAGAATTCAGTCGACGAGAATGTTATTTCCATCAGTAGGTCTATGATGAAGTTAAACAGAAATGGAGAAAGTGGACAGCCTTGACGGACATCACTTGAGGTTGAAAAACTAGATGACAGTTCGCCATAAGCTCTGACTCGACTAGTAGTGTTCGAGTAAAGAGCCTTTACAAGGTTTATGTACTTCTGGGGTACGCCTTTCAATGACAGACACTGCCACAAAATCTCGCGGTCTACCGAGTCAAATGATGCTATTAAGTCAAGAAAGACCACCATTGTCGGACGCCGATAAGTATGCCTGTGTTCTAGAACCTGACGAATGGTGAATATGTGGTCGATGTAGCCACGACCAGGACTGAAGCCAGCTTGGTTCTATCGTGTTTGCAGTTCATGAGTCTTAGTTAGGCGTCTGATTACTATTGAGGCTAGTATTTTAGATGCTATATTTGTTAAACTAATCCCTCTGTGGTTGTCACAAGATGATTTTGATCCTTTCTTTTATATTTGAACGATAAGTGATTGCGACCAGTCAGATGGAATAACATCTGACTCCCAGATCTTAACTAAAATATTAGTCAACCTAACCGTTAAATTTTCACCACCGTTCTTAAAGATTTCTGGAGCCAATCCATCAAAACCAGCTGCCCTTCCTCGTTTCAGATTAACTATAGCCTTTTGAACTTTTGCTAGAGTTGGAGGGCACTACTTCAATGTTCCTTTCGAACTGTCTGGGAATGGACGGTAGTTGTAGAGTCGCTGAAGGCCAGCTGAACAGTTCCCTAAAGTGTTCCGCCCATCTTTCTAAACGTCTGGACTAGGAGTAGATGAGAGTATCGTCCTTTTCCGAAATAATCTCACTTACACTTGACTTATTAGTTCCAGTTTCTTTTATTAGTCTGTAAAGCTGTCTTGTGTTCCCTATAGCCGCCGCCTTTTCCATCTCTTTTGCTTTCGTTGCCCACCACTGCTCACGGTCGACCCTTAGACTTTTTCTCAACCTAGATCTGATTTCTTTACGCTCTTCATCATGTTCAGAACGTGATGGGACGAGTTCGCGAGAATCCATCAGTGTGATAGACCTTGAACGATTCTATGGGTTCTTTGTAACCCTGTGGCCTAAATCACTAATAGATGTCACTGATGTTTCCACAGCTGTTTGTATATATTTCCTACCAACGTACACTCCATACTACTGAATACACTTGTCAGTAGTATCACGATCTACATTGTCCATTGGAAGCTAATGACCTTGAGATGGGCAAGGCCGTGTCACGTGACCAGCAGTGACCGGCGATTCAAGGTTTAGCGGAGTGTCTTTGAGATGGGGATTTGGATTCACGTGACCAGGATCTCTCGAGATGTCAAGGTCGTGGCAAATGACCTTGAGGTGGAAACATTGAGGTCAAGTGACTATCGAAAATTCCAGCAACCAACGTCGAAGCAAGTGTCTATGACATACACCTATACACTCCATACTACGGAATACAGTTGTCAGTAATATCACGATCGACATGCTCAACTCGAATGAATTGTTACATTCATCCATCCTTACTTCATTTATTCCTTCATCATTTCAATCTTTGCTCAATTACCTGCTTATCTACCAACTAGCCAACTAACTCGTTCACACTGATTATATGGTCTTTCAATCCTCTCACCAACGTGCACTCCATACTACTGAATAAATTTGTCAGTAGTATCACGATCGACATGGACCATTTGTCCTTGAGGCGGACACGGCCGAGTCGCGTGACTAGTAGTGACCGGCAATTCAATGGCGAGCAGAGTGACCTTGTGAAGGGATTGGGAGTCACGTGACCAGGAGCTCTCGAGATGTCAAGGTGACCTCGACGTTCCTATCTCAAGGTCACTTGCCACGACCTTGACATCTCGAAAGCTCCTGGTCACGTGGCACCGTATCCTATTCTCAAGGTCACTCTGCTCGACCTTCAATTGCCCGTCACTGCTGGTCACTTGAATCGGCCTTGTGCATTTCAAGGTCATTTGCTTCTTCTGGAACATGTCAATCGTGGTACTATCGACAACTGTATTCTGTAGCATGGAGTGTATGATAGTGGGAGTGAGTTGGCTAGTTAGTAGGTAAGTAGGTAATTCAGTGAGGATGCAAATAATGAAGGAATAAATGAAGTAAGGATGGATCACCGCAACAATTCATTCTAGTTGACCATGTCTATCGTGATATTACTGAGAAGTCTTTTGACTTTTATATATTGAATATTCATCCGACAGTTCTGTTTAATTTCATCGCCATTTTCTCGTTAGATATTTTTGACTACATTAATCTTGTTTTGTATGCAAACAGTGAAATATTTTATATCTGAGTTTTTTTACATTCATTCAGTTCTTCTTAAATTATTTTCATATTTATTGTTTATATTTAATCACCTTATAGGTGACTGCAATTAAAAGGCGACATGTGAATGCTAAATTTCAGTGACTAATCCGAAAATTTTTTTATAGCCGGTCAATTGCATTTAATGTTTTCTGTACTTTCGATGATCACCCCAATGGTGAAGATATACAATCTAGACTAGTCGCTTCTTCTGAAAAAATTCTATTAAGTATCCATTCCTATTTACTAATTCGTTCCAAATTTACATCATTCTACGTCATTACGTGATTTCTCTATCATCCCATTCTGATCATATTTATTCCTATCATATATCTCACAATTTTACTGTAAGTATAAGCTCATTCAATTTAATTGACGAATTCACAACAATACAAAACAATCAATTTAATGGAATTCATCACTTAACATCAACTTCAATGACTAGGAAAATGTGTTTGTTAGCGTGCATAGGACAACACTATGGAAGCTTTTTCGACACTATGGCGTGCCTCAAAAGATAGACGATATCATACAGAATTCTTATGCTGGATTAAACTGCAAAATCGTGTATGGAGCACAGTTGACAAAGTCGTTCGAAGTGAAAACCGGTGTCAGGCAAGGTTGCTTACTTTCACTCTTTCTCTTTCTCCTGCTTATCGACCGCATTATAAAGATGTCAACATCCAGGGGGAAACACTGGATACATGGACAGCTAGGATACATATGGATGACATAGACTTCACAGATAATCTGTGAATGCAAGATAAGTCGACCAGTTTAGTACCAGCTTCAGCAGCAGTAGTTTTCAACATACACAAAGGGAAAAGCTAGATTCTCCGATACAACGCAAACACTCCCCAATCAAATCACCCTTGACATAGAAGCTTTGAAAGATGTAAAAGCTTTTGCATATCTAGGCAGCTCTTAAAAAGCCATACCACGTAACATTGACATAAAAGTATAATCCACAAGGCAGTAGAACAACGTCAGGAGATGCAATCCTATGATAGCCAATGATCAACAATAAGTTATTACGTCATTCCACCATTTCAACATCAAATTTACCTGAAAATCTATGACTTATTAAGCGATAAACTTTAATCATTAAGATATTTGTTTGCTATCAGATATTTGATTTATAAACTGAATGATTTAATTAATCTGTTTGCATAAGATTATCTATTTGATTTTAGCGCTTTACAGAACAATAGAATAACTATAATGGTTCCTCACAGAACCATACAATATAAGCATTACAATGAAATCGTTCATTTCAAAGAATACGCTATACTTAAAATAAATGGAATTGCCCTGAAGGAATAATGGTAATTTGCATATTTTTTTCACAAATAAATGCAAATATTAAACCAAAACACCATTATTATTGTAATAAATGGTTTAGGTTGTATGTCTTCTAATAACACAATTAGAAAAGAGATTTTTTCGAAATAATGACTACTGTTTCATAATTGAATTCACGAGTTGATTAAAGGTTGACTACCAATAAAAATCTAGAACGATCGGACGGCCGTTTTGTCCTAGTATGGAACTCTGCAACAGTGAGCATTCATGATTCTAAACATGGGACTCAAACTCAAAACCTTCAATTTCGTGTACGAACGCTTAACTTCTAGACCACTTTTTTAGTTGAAAAGCATGAAGAACTTGAAAACACCACATGGTTGTTTCGTCCTATTGTAGGACTCCTCAAGAGTGCGCATCCACGAGCCGATCTGGTGAGATTTGAACTCAGAACCTATCAGTCTTGTGCACGGGTGATCAGCCATTAGACCACTGAGCCGGATAGCATCCAACGGTGATAATGTCGAACTTTACCTTATCCACGAAATTGAACGACACATCCATCAATGTCTTCAATGAGTCACTATCTCCCAATACACCTGGTTGAATCTCACTGGTCACTGCTTCTCATTAGAACTCCAGGAAATACCTGTTGGAGACCGTCACTAGTGAGTATATGTTGAATAATACCAGATATGGTGGTCTACCTTAATGGACTCATGACCTCAACTATTAAAATTACTATAATATCCATAAAATCTCTTCTGATAAAAATTTGATGATTGAGTAATGTAGTTAGTTCATGGTAATATGTCTTGTAGTTAAACACTAATTGTTATACCTGATTATCGCTGATTGTGTTATGTCGGAAACGCTTATTACTTATAATTGTAAAGCGAAGAACCACTATTATTCCCACGACACGAAAGTGCGAACACAAAGACTGATATAAGTGAAGATTTTATTACCCCCAAAACAACGATGACTAGGACCCTAATCGAAAATACACTCATTTACATCTTGATACGTACACCCACTTGGATTAGTAAGATCTCTCTCTCGCTCGCTCGCTTTTCCTCTCATTAAGCTAAGATCATGTGTAGTATTACGATAAAAACACATATACGATAAATACCCATAGGTTTAACAAATCGCTTGCTGTACATCATGTTAAGTATAGTTTAACTTAATTTAATACAAGAATATCGTATGCTATACCGAATAATAAATCACACTGGAAAAAAGAAGCGAACACTACGCTGAGTAATTATTACACTGAATTAATAAACAGGAGTAATGATGAACAAAAATCATAATGAGTAAATCAATCTAATTTTGACTGTTCTTCCAGTTATAACGCAAGGACCGTCAAGAGGATGAATAGAATATTGATTGATAAAAAGAAGTGGAGTGATATGATAATTAATAGTTGAATTCATAAGTCAATTAAACTTAGACCACCATAGAAATGGTGGAGAAGATTTTTAGTTCAAGTGGATGATTTTGATATAGTTTCGTTCCCTAAGTTGTATGGTTTGGTCGTGAAGCTTTCATCGTTCCTTTGAACGACATCATCAGCACAAACTTAATAATGAAGTGAAGTGTTCGACTTTCTTCACATATGCTTCACATTTTCTCCTATAGACCTCGACGTTGATTGGTTCTTGTTGAGCTTCAAATCTACCTGAAGTTTGTGCTGATGATGTCGTTCAGAAAACCGATGATAGCTCCATGACTAAACCATTCAACTCAGAGAATCAAACTTCATTAAAACCATTATGGAAAACCTGGAACCACTGGATAGCTGTTTCATCCGAGTGTGGCATTCCTTAGCTGTGTACATCAACGGTTAAACTACTATAATATCCACAAATCCCATCACTGATTATGATATTGATATTGCTGATTGATGGCTACCTACATGATTAAATTATTGATATCGGAAGACAAGCCAATGCAGCTACCAAGCAGAATATAGTGTTTTTCTAACAAACACAAAGTTTACACACAGATCAGTTTTAGAAAACTTAATATGATTATATATAATATGCAATTGGATGATATGAGTTTATAGGTCATTTATTCTCCGATGAATTAAGATCAAACTAATAGGCTTAATTATTACCAATCATACCAAAATCTAGAAATGAAATTTGTAGTTCTTTGAAAGTAATAGACGATCATCAGATGGTTATACCAGAAATTGACTGAAAAACAGAAATGAGAATCACTGAATTATAAATTATATGATTCAATGATGCTGTACTCGGCATATTATTCTCTTCATCTCCATTTCCATGATGGTCTTAATAGGTCATGTTCTTCAGTCACTTCAACATTTCACGCTTTATTTTAGTCAAATGAATTTCATCCTACAAAACCTATATGATTTCGCAAGAGTTGGATAACTTGAAGGGATCATTCACTGTTTACTTATTAAGAAGAAATTCGTCGTGAATAAGAGAGAAGGTTTGTAGTCTTTTTAACGTTACTAATTGGATTTTTTTCGTTCGCTTTCTATTCTTTGATTCGTGTTTGATATTGTTTAACGGTAAAGTAGTTAGTCACTTTGATTTAAGTACACAACTAACAACCTCAAAACACCAGTTCACATACGTATTGGACGGACTGTATTTATTTTATGTACTCTGCTACTTTATGTGAATATTTCTTTAAAATGAAACGCCTGTCATCCTCTACCGATCACTACGAAAAGAGAAATGAGGTTGTACGTATGTTTACCACAGTTTATCGTGATAATTTCAGGTAAATAATAAACTGGGTAGATTGTTAATAATAATAAAAGTGATGTAGTTGTAATATTTTAGTGACCCTTTATCTGACTAAAGGTAGATCGTTTGATGATTGTTATTGAAATATATCACCAATCCTCGTACATAATCATGGACTTAAATCACGTTAGTGAATAACGGAATTCGATAAATCAAATACAAGAATGAAGTATTGAATACGGTTATTTTGTACAGCCGATGATCAGAACAGACAATCAGAGAGACAGAGTGAAGAAGGTGAAGTAGATTAGAGAAGGTATTCTATCCAACTTACTTTAGTTAAGCGTTACTGAATATTTATAGTCAAATCGAATCAAGGTGAAGTGAAGTGAAGTGACGTAAGGCGAATCAAGGTGATGCAAAGCGAATAAAAAAAAAGTTCAAAATGTGACTCAATGAAAATGTGTAAATTGGTCTGCTCTAAAATTAGGATAAAATTATGAGAGCTTGACATAGTGACCGCCGCTACAATAACTCAACCAGTCACTAATTGAATTTCTAGTGAAGCCAGTTACACTGAGTTTGAAATTTAATTATCGACTGATTGGTATAGTTTAAATATATCATTATTTAATTAATACAAAAACAGTTTGACCAAATTAATAATTCTTTACAAAAATGTAACGAAAGTCACATTTTACTAGATGAATCTATGAACCGATTGAAGCTAGACCACCATGGAAATGTCGGAAGCACTGGATAGCTGTTTCGTCCTATTATGGAACATCCACGATTTCACATGCTGGATTTGAAGACAGAACCACTGACCTCATGCAAAAAAGCATAACGTAAAGACCACCATTTATTTATTTATTTCAACACAAAGATATTGATACAAAGAGGTAGCAAATAAATATGCGCCACACAAATCTCACTTGATATATATGAGGGCTGTGATGCTACTCGGGTGCCCAAACCAAAGCAGGTGGTTATCTAAGGAGATCACACTTCGAGCCTTCGACCTGAAGGTTTGATCCACGAGGCAGTGGAGCATCGTAAGGAGATGCAGTCCCATGGGAGCCGGTGACCAACAATCGGTTAATACTTCATTTGTTCCCGCAGTTTACAGGAGCCCATGTGCACCATTGATTTGGAATCCGGTTAAAGCGCCGGACATTCGCTTTTCATCCTCTCATTTTCGTAAACAACAGTAATGTCACGAGAAGTCAGTGAGTAGGACTTCCCTGGCAGAGGCTTTATACGCGTGGCCCTGTGAGAGAATTTGGAGAGGGAGATCGGACTATCCCCACTCTCGGTCATACCACGGCATTTGGGGCCACAGACCACTGAGCCGGCCGTCAACATTGTCAATGTCTAACTTCAACCGATCCTCGAAAATACACCACGTTACACCGTACTGGGTTTTAATCCCGTAAGCGAGATCAGGGATTTGCACTATTGAAGACTGTCATACTAGAATAAAACAACCGTCTAGTACTTCCAAGTTTTCAATACTGATTAATTATTTCACATCCACTCATGAATTCAACTATTGTAATTCCTGCAACTATCACAAAATCCCTTTCCTGATAATCATCACATCGAAAAAGTTCAAATCTCAAAATAAAGTAAATTTCTTTACACAATTTCTGAATTCATGAAATTGAAACGACTTTATTCAACGTCTCTTTTTTCCTCTTTTTTTTCTCTAAAAAGTGCGTGTTTATCAATATAGTCCTAATTCAAAATAATAAAAACGTATTCAGTACTTTGTATTTTTATACAAAGTAAATAAATATATTTAAAGTTAGTAGTTTATTACTTGATTGTAATTTTTTTTCTTTTGTAGTTTAATGTCACTTGGTTACTAAAATGATTCCTTTACCCACACCCCCCGCACATATATATATATATATATATATATATATATATATATATATATATATATATATGCACATGCACACACACACACAAATCGTCTAATAACATTCTATGAATAAGTAACAACAACAAAAAATGATCAAACACAAATAAGAAATAAATATGAATCCTTGGCGGTATCAGATCAAATAGTGAAACATAATAAGTAAATCTCTTTCCCTTTTCAAAAAAAAAACAGACAAACTATCGGTTGACATAATGTACCACTACAGTACATTTATCGTTTGAAATTAAACAACCATAAATCTTTGTTATTTCTGAGCTGTTGTTTTTTTTAATGTAGATGGAAATAAATTGATAATATTGTTGGTTGTTTTTTTGTTCTTTTTGTCGAAGCGAATTTCGTTAGTGACTATTAATCGAATTCAGGGAATAAGTTTTATCCTATTTGAGCTTTATAAAGTATAATTACCTACTGTTCATATTTAATAGTTTAATGGATAAAACGTTGCATATTTGAAGGAGAGAAAAAAACATTAATTTCGAGGATAAGAATAAATATCACCACTTGAATACAGAGAATTTCAACTGAAAAGACTTAAAATAAGACGAAATGTATGTTTAGAAATTTTACGATCAGTCATTATATAACTTTGCTTACAAATGTTTATTATTATATAATATTTTTAAAGTAATCTATTAAAGATTCATGTAGATCTAAGAGTGACCAAACATCAGACCAATTTTAATTCCGATGTTTCGTCACTTCATGTAAGTCGCTTCTTCAGAATGAATAAGATAAATATACTTATCATCCAAAGAGGGGTTTTGTGAATATTATAGCAATTCAGCTGGTGAATTAAAGCTACTTACTTTTTTACTTACGCCTGTTACTCCTCGTGAAGGATCATAGGCCGCTCACCAGCATTCTCCATCCAACCCTGTCCTGGGCAATCCTTTCTAGCTCCGTCCAGTTGTAATTCAACCTTTTCATATCTGTTTCTATTATCCGACTCAATGTGTTCTTTGGCCTTCCTCTTTTTCGCTTCCCTTCAGGATTCCAAGTTAGGGCTTGCCTCGTGATGCAGTTTGACGATTTGCGCAATGTATGTCCTATCCATTTCCATCGTCTTTTCCTAATTTCTTCTTCAGCTGGAAGTTGGTTTGTTCTCTCCCACAGAAGGCTACTGCTGATGGTATCCGGCTAATGGATGTTGAGTATCTTGCGTAGACAGCTATTTATAAATACTTGTACGTTCTTGATGGTGGTTGTTGTAGTTCTCCAAGTTTCAGCTCCATACAGTGGAACTGCCTTGACGTTGGTATTTAAGATTCTCACTTTGATATTGGTTGGAAATTGTTTGAGTTTGATATGTTGTTTGGTCAATTGTAGGAAAGTGGCTCTTGCTTTGCCGATCCTCACTTTTACGTCTGCAGCTGAACCTCCTTTTTCATCGATGATGCTTCCCAGGTATGTGAAGGATTATACATATTCCAGAGTTTCGCCATCAAGAGTGATTGGATTGTTGTTTTCCGCTTTGAATTTGAGGACTTTGGTTTTCCCTTTGTGTATTCTGAGGCCTACTGATGCAGAGACTGCTGCTACACTGGCTGTCTTCATCTGCATCTGTTCGTGTGTATGCTATAAGAGGGCTAGGTCATCTGCGAAGTCCAAATCGTCTAATTGATTCTGAGCTGTCCATTGAATTCCGTGTTTTCCTTCAGATGTCGAGGTCTTCATAATCCAGTTGACCACCAGAAGAAAGAGGAAGGGAGAGAGTAAACAGCCTTGTCTGACTCCGGTCCTTACTTGGAATGCATCTGTCAGCTGTCCTCCATGCACGACCTTGCACTGTAGTCCGTCGTATGAGTTCCGGATAATGTTGACAATCTTCTCAGGAACTCCGTAGTGTCGAAGAAATTTCCATAACTTTCTCCTATCTACACTGTCATATGCCTTTTCATAATCAATGAAGTTGATGTATAGTGATGAGTTCCACTCAACTGATTGTTCGACGATGATCCGTAGTGTTGCAATTTGGTCTGTGCATGATCGATCCTTACGGAATCCAGTTTGTTGATCTCGAAGTTGGGCGTCTACTGCATCTATCATCCGGTTCAGCAACACTCTGTTGAAGACCTTCCCTGGTATTGACAGCAGTGTAATGCCTCTATAGTTTTCACATTTGCTCAGATCTGCTTTCTTTGGAATCTTGACGAGGTGCCCTTCTTTCCAGTCCATCGGCACTTGTTCCTCCTCCCAAATCTTTTTGAATAGAAGATAAAGCATGTTTGTAGTTGCTTCGATGTCTGACTTCAGTGCTTCAGCTGGTATGTTGTCCGGACCCGCTGCTTTCCCGTTCTTGATTTGTCTGACGGCCATTCTGATTTCTTCCGTCGTTTGTGGATTGAGATCTATAGTTAGATCTGTGTGTGCCGCTTCGATGTCCGGTGGATTCATTGGAGCCGGCCTATTCAGGAGTTCGTCGAAGTATTCTACCCATCTGTTACGCTGTTGTTGAATTTCGGTGATTGGCTTGCCTTCTTTGTCTTTGACCGGCCTCTCTGGTTTACTGTATTTCCCTGCTAGTTTCTTAGTTGTATCGTAAAGCTGTTTCATATTTCCTTCTCTTGTAGCTATTTCCGCCGTCATTGCTAGCTTTTCCACGTATTACTTCTTGTCGGCTCTTATGCTCCTCTTCACTTGTTTGTTTGCTTCTATGTATTCAGCTTGTGCTTGGACTTTCTCTGCTCGTGTTTGGCTGTTGTTTATTGCTGCCTTCTTGTTCTTCCTTTCTTTGATCTTGTCCAGTGTTTCTGTAGAGATCCACTCCTTATGATGGTATTTCTTTAGACCCGGAACCTCTTGACACATTGAAGTTAATGCTTCCTTGATGCCTTTCCAGTTGTTCTCCATACTAGTTTCTTCTTCCTTCAGTAGATCTTGTAAAGCTTGGAACCTGTTGTTCAGAGCTATCTTGAATTCATTGAGTTTGTCAGTATCTCGAAGGAAGGCTGTATTGAACCTTTGTAGTTCTGTTTGTCCACTTGTCCAGTTCTTTTTTAGCTTGAGTTTTAAATTGGCCACAACTAGGTGGTGATCTGAAGCTACGTCAGCACCTCTCCTGGTTCTCACATTTTCCATTGTCCTTTGGAATTTTTTGTTGATGCAAATATGATCTATTCGGTTCTCTGTAGTGTGGTCCGGTGAGATCCATGTAGCCTTGTGTATACGCTTGTGTGGAAATATTGTGCCTCTTATGACCAATTTGTTGAATGCACATAGATTTGGAAATCTTTCTCCATTTTCGTTTCTTTCTTCCAGTCCATGTCGTCCCATAATATCTTCATATCCAGTGTTGTCTATTCGGACTTTGGCATTTAGATCTCCCATTAGAATGGAGAGGTCCTTTCTTGGGCATCTCTCAATGACTGACTGCAGGCGCTCGTAGAACTGATCTTTAATGTCGTCGTTGCTATCATTTTGTGGGTGCATAACATTGGATAATATTCATTAAGATCCCCTCCTTCTTTGTTTTGAATGATGCTTTGATGATTCTGGATCCGTGAGATTCCCATCCTACAAGTGCATTTCGTGCTACTTTGGACAGCATAAGAGCGACTCCCTGAGTGTGTGGAGCATTGTCCTCTTCGTGACCGGAGTATGGCAGCATCTCTCCCGTAGCTAGCCTTTTCTGTCCAGCTTGGGTCCAGTGGGTTTCGCTGATTCCCAGTACTGCTAAGTTGTATCTCCCCATTTCCATTGCTATTTGACTGGTCTTCCCGGTTTCCCACATTTTTCGAACGTTCCATGTACCTATAAAAATTTTTGCTCTGGTTGTTAGAAGGGGCATCAGCCTCGTGGCTTCCGAAGGAACTCGGCTTTCACCATGAAGCGTCATAATTCTTCTAAATGAAGACCTTCTAACTCCCACGGCAGAGTTTAAATGGTTTGGATTATTTTTTCTGGTAAGCGTTTTTTTTAGCGAGTTAGTTTTCTACGGGATGGGGACGCTAACCCCATGCCCAACTCTCCTTCTTTACCCGGGCTTGGGACCGGCAGTAACCCTATGAGAGCTACAGGCGGAGTTGAATTAAAGCTAGATCACCATCAAAAAGTTGAAACCATTAGACGGTCATTTCATCCTAGTATATGACTCTTAAACAGTGACTCCCCTATAGATATTCTAAACTCAAGATCTATGGATCTCGCTCAATAGTCTAGAGTTTAAGCGCTAGCCCATAAGACTGGATAGATCCTAGGTACGAATATTTGTTATTACCTCTCTATCTAATACTTAAACATTCAAACAATATATTTTACTTGTTTCACTGATTGAAATCATGATTCAATTGAAGCTAGACCACCATGAAAAACCTAAAAGCATTGGACTACCGTTTCGTCCTAGTTTGGGACTCCTCAGCAGTACGCATTCACGATCCAATCTCGCGAGACTCGAACCCTGAACCTATCAGTTTCGCGTCAGGCGAGACAAAACCCCTTCTGATAATAACCATCTGCTCACTAGTGACTGACTTC
>CALYCG020000018.1:0-33667 GCA_944470205.2 Schistosoma margrebowiei | reverse complement strand
GCATATCAACTGGATAGAGCTTACAGCTCCAGGTAGTGGTTTCGATAGCGACCTTTTATCTACCGTTATTCCGTGTGCACTTGTACAGTGTATCACAAAACCGACACATATTGATTTCAATCATGGTCCGTCACTGCTGGACCTCGCCCTCACTCACCACTGTGAGGATGTCTTTGATATTCAGCACCTTCTCCCAATAGTGAACAGTGATCAAGTTGTAAATCACATTAAGTTTAGGACACATGGTATACAATTCGTATCTGCTCCACCCCCTCCCAATATCTGGCGAGCCAATATTCCGGCAATCAGAAACTGTGCTATCTCGACTGATTGGTCGGTCGACGCGGATGGATTGATCGAAGATAAATGGAATAAGTTTAAGGCCACATTGGAGTCCGTAACGTCGCCGTTTATCCCATGGTCAGCAAGTAAGCTGTCACATTGCCCTCCATGTATTAATAAGGAAACCCAGAAGCTGTTAAAGCGTCGGAAACATTTCTGGGACTTATTCTTGTTGACAGGTCATGCACCATTTAAGCGTGAGTATCAAAAATTCCGTAATATCTGTAAGAAAACCATAGCCAAATCCCGTACCACTTACGAACGACAGTTAGTATATGATAGCCGTACTTGTCCGTATGTTAAACGGTGAATGAGACGTAGTGATGGTATTCCTCCGTTACTGTTACACGAAAATTCAGATTTACTAGCTGAATCAGATCGAGCAAAAGCTGAGACTTTTCCAAACTTTTTTTAGCAAAGTCTACTCTACGTTTATTGTAACAAATACTTGTCCCACTCACACCGAGATATCAACTATTGAATCTGTACAGGTGACTGTGGAAACTGTCCTTCCGTTGATAACTAACCTCAAACTTGGTAAGATGCCGGGCCCTGACGGGTTACATTCACGATTGTTGTCATCTCTTGCGGACATTATTTCAAAACCGCTCGCGACACTCTTCAACATGTCCCTTTCACTCGCACAACTCCCTAGAGATTGGAAGGACGCTATAATATGTCCTATATTCAAGGACGGTCAGAGACAGATAGTATCTAACTACCGGCCTGTCAGTCTAACTAGCATAGTCGTTAAGCTACTTGAAAAGATAATTCGGGTTAGGTTGCTAAGCCACTTATATGTAAACAATCTGTTAGCTCCTGAGCAACACGGATTTCGTAACAAGCGTTCGTGCTTGACTAACTTGCTTATTGCGAGGGAGGATTGAACAGCAGCCCTAGATAACGGTCTGTCGGTCGATGTGATATTCATAGATTTTAGCAAAGCATTTGACAAGGTTTCACATTTAGGTCTTATGCAGAAGCTCACGACCTTCGGAATAGTAGGTACTGTACATGAGTGGATAGGAAATTTCTTATGTGACCGCAGACAGAGAGTTAGAGTCAACGGAACGCTATCCGATTGGAGGCTGGTCAAAAGTGGTGTACCCCAAGGCACCATCTTAGGCCCTCTGCTCTTCCTTCTCTACGTTAGTGAGTTACTGCTGTTACTTAGGTTGTCGACATTATTGTTTGCGGATGATGTAAAAATCTGGTGAACAATAAAAAGTGCGGCTGATCATCTGGATCTCCAAGCTGACTTAGACGATTTAGTTAGATAGGCTCGAGAGTGGGGCTTAGAAATCAATTCTAGGAAGAGTGTGCTAATGCACATCGGTCACGGTAATGGTTACCGTTATACTATTGAGGGTAAACCTCTTCCATGCGTTCAAGAGCATAAAGATTTAGGAGTAGTATTAAGTCATGATTTAAAAACAACTACGCATTGCAAAGCAGCCGCTGTCAACGGTTTCCGTGCATTGTGGTCACTTCGTTGAGCGTTCAAATCTTTTGACGAGGAAACGTTTCGAATTTTATATCCCATATATGTTAGACCACATTTAGAGTACTGTATCCAAGCAGCTAGCCCGTGTCTGGTAAAGGATACTAACTCCCTTGAGCGTATACAGCCTGTGGGAACGAAATTAGTGAAGGGTCTTTCTAGACTCCCCTACGATGAGCATTTAAAACGCCTAAAATTTTTTCCTTTGTCGTATCGTAGGACACGAGGTGACCTTATACTGGCATTTCGTATCTTTAATTATGATTTGGGTGTTAATATGTCTTATCCTTTTGCTCCCTCCAGCACTAATAATCTCCGAGGTCATAGCAAGAAGGTTTATAAACCACGATCTAATAAACTTAAAAAGGGGTCCCGTTTTTCTCATCGAGTAGTCAATCATTCGAACGCCTTACCCGTACAAGTGGCATCAGCCCCATCAGTGAATAATTTCAAGGAGAAGCTGGACCTTCACTGGAAGGCAATCTGTCAGGATTAATACAGGTTCACCAACCTACTATCCTTATTACTGAAGACTGGAAATGTTGGATGTTGGACTGAAAATGAATTACCGAAATTTTTAATGTCAAGGTTAGTCCTGGTCATGTGTTTGGTATGGATAGTAAACCAGGCTATGATTCAGATGACGAATTCTTCGATTGCCAGTCAGAAGGTAATAGTTTCATTTGCTTAGCGAAGTTTTTTCAGCTTGTTTTTATGCTGTGGCTTCTCCTTTGAGTAAAGGTCAAGGTGAAGTTTTTGTGGATCCTAAGAGGGCTTATTTAAAGTTACGTGGTATCACGGGTGCTAGGCTTAAGTTATTTGCTAACCATGTGGATGCCAACAAGTTTGCGAATACTCCAGTTGACGAAGAGAACCTCTCCAACCCCTACCCTCCAGTAAGTTGGGATATTTTGTATACAAAAATTAAGTCACCCAAAGCTGATGTTGAAAGCAGTCCATACCCAAGTGCTAGTCAACAAACCCTAATTCGTTTTCGATCAATGTTAGATAATGGGAACGTTGATGTTGTTAAAAAAATGGTAGACGATAACCCGATGATTTTAGTAACGACTAGTGACACACCCACAATATTGCAAGTTAGTTCAATTTTTGAACATTTACAATGCTCTAGTTTCATTTGAAAGTTGACGTGTCGCGTAAATCTTTTGTTTACTTTGTTTATATATATATATATATATATATATATATATATATATATATATATATATATATATATATATATACTTACGCATGACCTGTAAGTCATCTGGCTGTTCTTATGGACTACTCACCATAAACCACAACTTATAGCTCCCCAAGACGTACTAGGATATTAAAATGCCTAAAGTAATACTGGGAATGCAATCCGACTTTGGTCAAAAATCTAATAGACGAAGTTTGGTATCTTCTAATGATGGGGATTATAAAACCTCTTCTGTACTAGTTTGCAAAACTAAGGATGACATATTTCTGCCCCATGTAAGTGAAGCTCAAGAGGGATTTTCTGTAAGCAGCAGGCAGTAAAGTTAGTAGCGCATGTGTTAAAAAGTCAAAAGGTGTTTTTTTGGCAGTGAAACTTTACTCCGGGTAATGTATATAAACTTTTAAAATTCAGTCATCATCATGGTAGAATAAACATTAAGCCAATATCAAACTAATTACGGTTCATCTAAGGCGAAAAATCATCAGGCCGATCATTGGTTAGCTTTTTAACGTTGGGTTGTTCATGCTGATGACTTCGCATTCTCCAAATCTAAACACGCACCAGGCGCTTACCGAAAATAGAAACTGTCACATCCTATAGTTGACAAACAGATATCACATGTACACCATAAGTGACGTAGACTGGCAAAAACCAACTGGTCTTTCTGAATTCCTGCCGAGATTTTGTTTGAGACTTCCAAGATGAGTAGACTGCTCAGCACATCCAACTATTTTACTCCCTATCATTAGTTCAAGCGTTGACCCGAACCGATCCTGAAGTAACATTTTTCGTTTGGATGAAGAGGAATGCATTCCCAACATCATTGCACTGTTCCATAAGGTGGTCAGAATACCGTATTTTTCAACATCAAACACAACCATACCATCTGCGTATTTTAAGTCAACGAGTATATCCCTTGGTAAAAAATCGATTCATGATAAGTCAGACGGTGAAAGTGTCATCTCCAAAAAATGTCTACAACAAAGTTAAATAAAAGTAAGGGAAGAGGACAACCTTGAGGAACACTTGAAGTTATCGATTCTGATTAAAGTTTGTCATAAGCTCTGAATATTAACACGAAATAGTTATTTCGTATCAATATTCAACTATTAGGTTCTGATCATAAATCACTTCCGTTTACATTCACTTTCAGTGCTTATAAAAGCTCATGTTCAAGCCAAGTGTAGGGAATGCTGACGTCGTTACCAAAGATGAGTTGATGGTTTAAGGATTTGAGTAATAAGGTATCAAATTAATCACATTGCTTAATTTTTTAATGTGGCCATTCTTTCATTATATACCTAATTTTCCTCCTTTATACACGCCATCTTTTTGTTATATTTCATTTTGCATGTTTTCCGATTATTTTTACAACAAATGCCAAACTGAAGATACGCTTTCGATATAATGCATTACATGTGGTTGCTTCGAAAGGCAACGTCAACCTGCTTCAGTTTCTCCTAAATTGTATTGATTCTGATAAATTTTGGGAACGTCTGTATCCAGGTGCATCTAAAGAAGCCTCTTATTGGCGTCAACAGTATGTTCTAGACCTATATTTGAATAGTCCTGAGCTTGGAGTGAGTTAACTGTCGATATTTAATAATTTTTACCACAAGACATCGTGGACAATAATTTTTCGGTTTCATAGTGTTTTTGTGTTGTCACGTATAAATATCTGTGATTGAAAGTAGTTCGAGGTAAGTGAAAACAAAACTGACTATGCACTTATAATATCTTAAATACGGAAATTGTCATGTATGCGTATTGTATGTGTTGCTGAAAATACTAGAATTAGACACATTCATGACTAATGGAATAAATCTGGCAATTTATATGTCGCACGAAAACGCATAGTTGTCATATTGCACTAAGTTTTTCCGAGATCAGGTTCATGAAAGACCTGAATCTCCCCTCAGAAGGCCAACAGATAAATCCGATTAAATTTACTAAGACTTGTCTCTGAATTATATATATATTCTGTAAAAAACTTCCATTTAAAATGTCTGAGTTATCTCACATCAGTAACGAGTTGTTTATTGTTTTTCTTAATATATTTTTCCATATAGAGCGTATCTTAATACTTAGAACGTTTCTAGAAAAATAAGAGAATGAAATCTAATGGCAATGTTTTATAGAAAATATTTTAGTTGTATATTTGCATTTACCACATTAATTCCAATGCCACACTACATGTAGCTCAAGAACTGCACCCAAATTAGTGTACTATACCTAAAACACAAATAGCCTTTACATTTATCCTTAAATAAAGTCAAGAATAAAGCGTTCGACTAACTCGTTTTGTTTTTTACATTTCCTGAAAGTGTTGGAACAGTTTAAAAACAAATCTTGTTGCAGAGTAAATCCTCAGTTTACAGTCACAGAATAAATCGGGATAAAATTCACGTAATATGTTAGTTGAATTTCATGATCTGTATTAAGCTTTTATTTATTCGTAAACGGTCATTCACGGTTTCCTCAGTTTTATGTTCACTTCTGTACAACTACATTCCAAATTTCTTACAGTGCCCAATCAAACGTACCAACTCAGATAAAATATAATGTTTATGTTTTACAGAACTTTGAAACTCCCCTACATTTCGCTAGTAAATATGGACATATTGAATGTGTTTCCATGCTTGCGCGGCATCCATTAACAAAGCTCGACCCTCGTAACTTTGCAGGTCATACGCCTGTAGATTTGGCTGCTACTCGTTTGATCAGTCAAGAGAAAATCCTCCATTCGGATTTCGATTGTCCCACTAACATTGTTAATAGAATTCTACATATTTTTGATGAGAGGTACAATTAGTTCTTATTATTCAAATGTTGTTGGGTCTTTATTGATTTTATTTTTCAATGCTGGCACGTTTAATATTAATATCGTAATTTCCTAATTTTTTATAACTGCCAAAATTCATATATCAGAATTTTCGTTTAAATTTGAACGAATAGTTTCACAGTGATTGGGTACGGAGTTAATGTAAAGCATTAAGGAGGCAAAATATATTTGTAAAATCTCAGTGAGTGAATTTAAACTCGAAATGAAAAATCGTTATCAGGAATTTAAGAATTTGGGATCTAAACGATGACAAAGAGTAAATACACCTGCGTCATTGCAAATGATTTTCAGCCATATGACTCAAAGTTTTTAACCTTTGGTTACGATGATCACACGTACCCTAACTGGGTGGTCTGTACCTATCTACACGGTTCATTTTAATAGTCAATGTCTCCACGGACTTATGCCATGTTTTGATTTGGTCGCCCCTAAATTTCCTCCAACCTGCTCCCGCTCCGGAAAACATTGTTCGTCGAGGTAGGCGGTAGTCGGGCATATGTAACACATGTCCCAACCACCTCAATTGACGAAGATTTACTACCTCATCATTTGGTTTCCCATCTCCACCTAGTACTCTATTTCTAACTCAGACATTGTTTACTCCGTGGTCCCAAAATACACGAACAGTGCTTCGAAGACATATGATCGAACACCAGTAACCTACGAATATCCTCTATTCTTATTGGCTATGTTTCATACCCATAAAGTAGGACGGAGCGAACTACTGTGCAACAAACTCGCCCTGTGGTTGTAATATAGATATCTTGCCTACGCCACAAGTGATGCAATTCTACAAAATCCAATCAAATAAACAGTAGATCGACGAAATTTAATAATACGGATCATTGTATTACGACTTAATGGCTTAACTATACCGTGTTCACTACTAGACTTTTAGCACCACTTAAGATCAATCCAGTTTAGGTTACAAATTGTTTGCAATAGTAATGAGTCCCACCGAGTGAAGATGAAACACTGTTTTTTGATCATAATTGGTTTCCCTGCTTATGTCGGTGCGTAATAAAGAATATCCCGCTTCTCTTTTGAAAAGTATGATTTGAATTCTAATAGACAACTATCACATCCATATTTCGACCACTGGGTTTGAGCAGCTGAGTGTTATCATAAAACCTTACACCAAGGTACACTCAACACCGAGTAGATAAACTTGTACTTATCTACTAGTAAATGAAAACGGATTCAAATTCAACAGTCTTGTAATGGAGCATGTTGACCACGAACTTAAATCATTTATTGTTTAAATCTTAAAATGATTCATAAGAAATCATAACTATTAGATTTATCATGACAAAGTGTGTTTTCCATTTGTGACCCAAAAGTTGAATATTGTATGCCTAAAACAATCAATTAAAAATGTATTCGAACGAAATGTACGTTATCTTAACGTGCATGGCTCATTAGTTGAGGTTGTATATTCGGCTTTTCACTATAATATGCTTGTCTTACTGTCACATTTTATTAACTGATTTTAGTATCATACATACAGAAATGATGAATTAATATGTTCTGAAAATTTATCATGTTTTCGTTAAATAACCTCACCTTTCAACTGTGGCATCAAATAAATTTTATTTTTTTCACTATCTGTAAAAACTAATTTGATCATACTTACTGCATGAAGTTCAAGTATATTAAAGAGGTGTGTAAATCGAATTCAAAAAGTATAGCTTCAAGCTCATCACTCTGTTTTTAATAGTGGGGTACAAGTACTATGTTACATAATCTGCTTCAAGTATGTAGATGTGCAGTACAATCGTCATAAAGATTTCTAGAAGTGGTTTTTTATTTCACTTCTATAAGTAGCCGAACATACGATCCAGTTACTTTGTTTACATTACTGTTCTGGAGAACGTTGACCGTCAATCACTTTTTCTCCGTGCTTTTTAGACATACCAATAAATCAACATTCTATTTCCTCGAGATTGTGAGTCTCTAATTATTGCTGACATTATAATGCGTCTGACCAAGTGTAATTTTCATTTTTCTTATTTTGTTTTGTAGTTACATTGTATTAGCAGATGTGGAGGTCTCAGAACCAGCTATAATAAAGACTAGGATACTAGCACCCTTGAACACGCGTGAATTTCAAACGATGTTAGGGTTGTATGCACGGAATTCGTGTAAAACATTTAGAAATGCAACCCATGTGAAACCATTTCCTACACAAAACAATCAATATTATTTTTTCAGGAGTTCGGTGGAAACTGGGGATTGTCTCAAAGTTAAGATTAATGGCAATGTTCACCGGTTACGAGGCTTCTCAGGACCAATGCCGAGTGATGTAGTGAGCCAAGCTTGTTGAGAAAACTTTTTGTGTTGAGTAATATCTTCCTAAATGTTTCTTATTTTAGACATATTCCTTGTCTGATTTAATCAATTAGAATTACTGATGTACAGTCACGATATTTTAAAGTTTGAAAGTTTTAATGTCAGAAGTAATGTCCCAGTTGTAAAGTTTTTATTATTTACCAGCAGTCTTGTGATAAATCTATACTCATATGTTGTGCTTGTTATTTTATCATTGGAATGCATATATGTCACCTAGTGATCAAATTACTTGTCATTCGAAAAAATTCGAACTCAATAGCGGTTCCAGACCAATCCCTTTCTGAGACTAAAGTATCTAACTTATTTTTTTTGGTTATCGAAACGCTGGTCAAAGTAGTAAAAATCTCTATCCTTATGTGTAGTACCGATAATCATTCCTACATTATCGAATTTTGTCGGTTAGACTGTAGCTTTTCTGAATCTGTTATTGACCTAGTTTCTGCAAATGAAGTTCCCCTGATTAGGACGATAATTAGTTGCATTTTTCAGGATACCACGAATGGAAATTCAGAAACGCTTTGATTCCGTCTCTCAGTGTTATGTTGCACAGTTGCTTTCAAAGTTGAAATTACTTTACCATACTATAGGACGCATATCCCATCCTGTTCGGGACTAAACACACTTTTAGTTCGCTTCGGTACAATCCTAATGTATAGCACTTCAAATCTACACCATATCATAACTTCTTATTACTTGATGCTTTTAACATCTCTCAACGAATTTGAGAGCTCGTACTTCACATGATGCTAGATAAATATACATAAACTCACATCCATACTTTATATACAGGTTGTTTATTTCACTAACCTCCTATCAGGGTGTGTAGATCATTAGTTGTCACTGTTAATGTGTATCTTATACTGTCGACATCCAATTTCGATTATTAGATTGTACCAGTTATTGCAAACAGTACAATTATTATCCAATCCCTAAATACAGTTTATTTTATGGCCAGTTTGTTTCGTCATCCTTTTTATGTATGTGCTCAACATTCAACCATTATCGGGTAAGCAATCCTAACAAATTACTCCAGTTTTCCCGGCATATGTCTTTATACAATAAGCATCAATTTCACAGCCTTAGTCAAAGAGTTGTTTATTTTGTGTATTACTGCACTCTATCTCTCAAAAGCCATCCAGGAGCGACAGATTATTCGCTGACCCCTTTCTAAAAGATTAGACTATGCGTAGAACTTGTGACTTTTGGTTGAATTTCTTCTTCGTTAAGTCCTATAAAAAATTCTCTACAAATTCTAACCATACTATGAGGATATTTAGATAATCCATACCTTGTCCAATAGCAGTATTCGCAATTTACAGTAAATTTGGGTAGTGGCTAGCAGTGGAATCCAGGGATTGTTTTGTTTCATCCAGGACTCGTCAGTTGAACTCACTTATACCCCAGTGTTGATTTTCATACTGAGATTGTAGCCCAGTACCTTTCGTTTCAAATACCAACTGGCTATCCGCCTAGCTACTTAGTTAAGATGAACACTAGTTTGCGCGATGGTTATGAATTTTATTTGCAAGCGTTTGTATTTTTTCTTTGTTGGTATTTAAGCAAATGATCAATCTTGTTACTAAATGGTAATGTCCAGGCAATTCTTTATGAACCAACTCACTCACCAGGTGCTTGGCTATGGACCGCACTAAGTGCTAGTACTGATGATACTACCTGGCCGCACATACAGAAGCAGGTGGCTCAGAGTTCAGACCTGGAAATTATGATTGAAAGTCGATTGCTCTATTGAGCTATCACTTAACAAAAGCTCCACAAACCCTTACAAATACTTCTGATTTAACTTTTAGTACTGTAGGAGTAAGTTTCCCACTTATCTGATAAAATCTTTTTAGTTCATCTAAAAGCAACTACCCGATTTTTTATTAGAAACTATTCACAATATGTGTTCAGACTCATTGATGTTCACCTTGGTTCCTAAAACTAAATTGTAGATAGAGATAACTGTGCTCAAAAGAAAATAGAGTACAACTCAGTACAGTTTAAATTTCCAATTACTGTACACCGAATTTAATAAAATAGAGTAAAAAGTCGACTATTCAAATCTGTGGACTGCAATGTAGAGAGCCCTTATTCATATTCTATTAGTTGATATTTCTTAGCCGTAAGAATTATTTGAGATTTAATCTAATTCATAAAAACCTTTCTTCATTTACAAACATTCATTTGATTGTCATGCGTTTTTTACCCCAACTAATCAAAACACACAAATAGAACAATATAACGGTGTATACGGTGTCATATTTCATCGATTATGCTAACTCGGCATAGTGCTGTAATTCGTTTCGTTTTAAATAGCTAACGCCAGTCAGCAACAATCCGTGGACCTAGAACAAGTGCTTGGTTTTCATCGGTAGGGTGTATCTGCAAACCTAAAGAAACTAATACTTCCCATCAGATCCGAACTTGTTCAACCCAGTTCTGCAGTCAGATTACCAACTTTTTAATCACAGATCCAATTTTAACCGAACTGATGTCAGAGCCCTTAACTGACACTTCTAGTTGTGAATGGATTTATGTGACTCGAATTCAAGCATAAAGGCCGGCATTAGTCACTTTGTTACGTAAGGATTATTACAGCAATGTCATTCAACCTAATCTTTTGGATGGAAGTAATGCGACCTACAAAAAGTGATTTAGTCTATACGAGTCGGATTTCACCTAATTATTTGTTAAATGTTTGACATCAACCATTAAAACTTCCCAAAATAAGAAACTATATATGATGCCTAATCTGTCCCAATTTTCATGTTGTTATAGGCTGTCGAATTTCGAAAAAAATGGCTTCAATACAACGCACCTAATGCTGTTGACTACAAATCTTTTTCACATCTTCGTCTAATTGATTCGGAAAAAGGATATGAACGCCAAGGAAGGTAAGTTGGTTTGTTTATGAGAACTCATAGAACGCCTTATAAAAGAAACCAACTTTGTTTATACGTCTGAATGGATATTAATCTGACTTCTAGTTCTGGCAATGGTTTATTTTAAGAATTATAGACAACTGTAGTGACCAAATGGATAATGTATCACTTTGTATGCTTTAAACCACCAAACAACTCGACACATACGATTCTCAATAGGAGTCCTTTGAAAAGCATTCAACCCTCGACATGCTTAACTTTGTGGAGTCAAGTAGTGGAATCAGTCTACACGTGAAAAGTGCAATTAAAGCCTATTAAATAGACGTTTTTTGATGTACATATCCTATGTATCCAAAAATTCTTAGTAAATACACTTTTTACTCCAGGTATTTATCACGTGTTTTTGGGACAAGTTGGTATGAATACTGGGAATTTTTGGATGATTACATTGACTTAAGCTCCGAAGATGGTTTGCTAGCTTTAGAAGATTATCTGTCTAATTGTTCATCACTGAACATTGACCATCCATTAAAAGAAACTACCAGTAATGGGGATTGCTCAAACAATAGTAATACTGAAGGTACTCTAGCAAATGTTTTGCAAGATGTCAGTCAGACTGGCTGTACGCTCTCTCCAACATTTTCACTTTTCGATGATAACAATAACGATGTATTCGCTCCTGCAACACCTATTATCCGTGGAAAGTTAGTTCCTAAGAGCAATTCAACAATTAACAGAGAATTATTTGCGTCATCTAACTCTCAACGTTGGCTATCTTATCGTCAAGATAAAGGTTGTATTCATGGATTAAATGATAGTTTGGAAAATAGCTCCGAGCAAACAAACTCAAATATTCATTCTCATGAGTAAGTTTATTCGTTGAACTTATATGGTTTTTACTAATATTAAACAAGTGATAGATGAAAACATCGAGTTGATGGATGTTCGGTTGCATATTAATTTACGGAGGCTGAAAGTTCCCTAAGTGAAAAACGGAAAAATCCTAGTCAAAACTGAGTGTTGACTTCGTAGTATGCAACCGTTATAAATTGATAGCCCTTGTGATAAGTGTGATAGGTCTTAGATTCGTGTTACTGGAAACACCTACCACGAATACCAAGTAAGATAACAATGTATCCTGAAGAGTGATAGCTCAGTGGTTAGGACAATTAAATTAGGTTTCGTATTCAAACTTCACTTTACCCAGTTTGATCTAAGGTGCCTGGAGAAATTTCATTAATGATCTACTAGGTAGTGATCGTTTACAAATATAACATGTCATTAACTTACTGGCTGGCGTTCTGCGACCAGCCATCCAGTAACTATCAGCAGATTGAGTCATACTGGGATTGTTTAGTATTTGTTGAACAAGACTTAGATGGACAACACTGTTCACTAAAAGAACGAGATAATACCTATACTTTCATGCGAATGAAAATAGCCTGTAACATATATGTTGAAATTCACCAGGTTTAACAGAATGTGTTTTCTCTCTTCTCTATAGGGAAATGTCCGATGAAAGAGACTCAGTAGACGAGGCTGTTGTTGTCAGTCCCATTGTACAACTTCTGAAGCGTTTGACGTTTTTAAGTCCAATGAGTTGGTTAAGAGCAGGTAATCAAGTAGACGCAGATGGCCAGAAGTCTTTAACGACAGACAATTCTACTACCAATAAACTTGTTGGTCATGTGTCTGAACTGAGATTTTCAAATAAACGCAAAATATCGGCATCAAGCTTTCAGAGCTTAGATTCGCCCTTAGACAAGCCTGGTGGCAAGAAACACTCGCCCGGTAAAACAGAAACTAAACCAACATCTGAATTAACAAGAAAACAATTACCACATGACTTCACTAATATCTACAAAGCGTTGCCTGGAAATGACGACGAACTAAAATATTTTAACCCGCTTGAGCTGCCACTTCAAAAATCTACACCATCTCTTGTACTATCCACGTCAAACAATTCTAAATTTATGAAATGTATTCAACTAACTGAATACGTTCAATCTTTCTTAAATAAGTCCTCATAAATATTTAGCTGATAATAAACAAGAGTAAAAAGATAACTGTGTACAATATTTTTGTTAAAGCTTGTTTTCTATGTACATTTCGCAATCTGGTGCTTTATATATTCATATATATATCTTACGTGTTTTTTGTCAATTCCGATTAATTCTTAGGAGGAAAAATGCTTCATACGAATGAAATATCAAATGTGTTCTCACACGCCAAACAAGGTCAAACAAAAAAAGCATCACTTCATGCAATATACTGTTACGAGTCATCAATTATTACTTGTGCGATGCTAAAATACTGGGAATTTTCCTTCACAAAGTACTGTTCCTTTAATACGAAAAAGCATAAGAAACAACCATAATATTAAATATAAAGTTGCATTTAAGAACAAAAAACTTCGTATGAAATAGATTGCTCGTTTTGACAAGCAAAATGATTCACTCTAGAAACAGAAACTGTTCAGTTCATCCAGGGAAAACTGGCTAAGTGCTATGCTTATTTCTGTACCCCAGGGAAAACAATCTGTACCGTCAGTGATTAAGTTAATATAACGAGAGTGTGGGTCTGCTTCAGCTTTGTTGTATGCTACTACTGCACAGTCAGCCCATGGAATACGGTTTATTTACCATTTGAAAACTCAGCAATTCTACTTTCTGTTGATCTGTTTATACACCACCGTAGCGCTGCAAAATGCATTTTCAATGTCTTTTGGTGATCAGTACTCATTCCCGAGGAACAGCAATTCATGTAACTATTTGAGGTGACAACTAATTTCCAGGTTCTCATACTACAATTAGTGCTAAGTTACAAGACGTATGGTAATGCATACGTAGATCTTAGATACTTTGATGCGCGTTACAACCTGCTTAGGTCAGCAAACTATTGGGTGTAGGCAACTATTTATGCCACATACCTTGATGACCTTACTTTCATTGGTAACTACGACCACTCTCTTAATACCCAGACACTAATCCCACAAAATCTCGACATAAATACACTGGCAACCAAGACGTGGAAAGAATGACCAAACTAACGATATTACAGATTGTTGATGCACTACATCTTTGTGTTTTGTTGTGAAGCGATTAAAAACCCTCCGTAAGGTGTTTAGGTGTATTTTTAAGTGAATATACCGATGGGCATTACGGGCTAATTGATCCTAGAATGTCATTTGATGCAAACAGTCATTATCCACATGATGAAGGTTTGCTTTAAGACTTCCAGTAGCGTCATCCAGTCTGTTTTGGAGATGGGAAGGATGTTAAGTTTCAAACCATTTTCTGACCCTTTCTAACTATAACGCAGCAGTCATAAAAGTGTTCCCACTAAACTCATCAGCCCATGATCCAGAATAAATGAAGACACTCCGACAGAATTAAAAAATAACATGTCCCATCTTCTGTCAGTGCACAGCCGAGTAAATAAGGAGTGAGAAAGATTATGATGCAGATACTAGAATAGGTTCGGGAATTTGGATTGGGCGTTACCATTAGTTTCATTTATCAACTGAGGTCAGCTCGAAGTAGGAATCCTAAAATCATATTCCTAGTAGAAAAATATTCATTTACCTTTAATACCTCCTTATTTGCAGAACAGTTAACACCTTTAGTTTTTTCTATCTCAAAACCAATGTTTCCGCATTTTCTTATTAACATAAAGGGAGTGGGTCGGAAATGATAGAGGACGATCAGCAAAAAGCAGGGGCTATGGCAGACTATTGTGGGGAAGTTTTCACTCAGGAACATCTCATAGACGAAGAACTAGACCCAAATACAAAGTCAACAACTCGTCTGCTCACTATGATTAAGATGATGCACTTAAGTCTCTTAGTACCTTAGATATGGAAAAGTCAACAGGATCGGATGAACCACATCCCAAAATCCTGAGATATATTGCAGCCCCACTGACTGTGATATTGTATAGGTCACCTGACCAAGGTGTGTTACCTATGGACTGAAAGGATACAGTCGTCACTTCCACACATAAAACAAGACCAAGACGACATTCATCGAACTACAGACCTGTCAGCCTCACCAATGTTGTAGTTAAAATAATGGAAAGAATAGTCAGAAAGACTATAACGACATTTGTGGAAGTCAACATGTTAAACAGCGAATAACATGGTTTCAGAAAACGTTTATCTTGCACAGCAAACCTTATAGCAGGGGAGCATTGGGTGAAGGTGCTAGACAAAGGAAAACAAGCGGATGTTGTCTACAAGAACTTCAGTAAGTCGTTTGACAAGGTGCCAACAAGTGGACTGTTATTGAAGTTTAAAAATCTTGGTATTGCTGGACTTCTCTTATAATGGCTTGAGGATTTCCTAGCAGGTCGCAGATAAAAAGTAAGAATAAATCCCAAGTTCTCTACCTGGAGACAAGTACTTGATGGAGTTCTGTCCTAGGTCCTTTACTTTTTATACAGTCCCCAATGTTATTATACGCTGACGATGTAAAAGTCTGGCGAGAAACAACGGGAGACACAGATGCATGCGCACTTAGGTCAGATTTAAATAATATGAATAACTGGTCTGGAGAGTGAGTGATGCCTATCAATGCGGAAAAGTGTGTCTACATACACTTCTGGGATACAAAGCTTAACAGGTACGGCATAGGGAAGTGCCTGTACCCGTCATTCTGTTTCCTAAGGATCTTGGGGTGACAGTGAGTTATGATCTTAAGACCAAGGCCCATTGCCAGGGGTCGCAGCTAAGAGGTTTAGAATCCTCTGGGTCTTAAGACGAACATTCACTAATTTAGCTACTACCATGTTCACTACAGTATACACAACCTTAGTAAGGACTAGACTTGAGAACTGCGTCAAGGCTGCAAGCCCCTGTTTAAAAGGTGACTCGCATATCTTGAGAAAACTACAGAGGGTAGCCACCCGTGCAATTCCAGAACTCCGGGACTTACTATACAAAGAGCGGCTTGAAAAGCTAGACCTCTTTGCTCTGCCGTATCGCAGACTAAGATATGATCTAATTTTGGTGTATAGAATACTAAAAATAATTTTGGACCCAGTATACTCTCTATTTTCACTGGACCGGGACATCTTAGAGGACATTGCAGGAGAGTAGGGAAGCCAGGAACGAACAAAATACCCGTCACATACATGTTTTTACACTGAGTCATCAATTCTTGGAAGTTGTTTACCGATGAAGTGGTGCTCGCACATTCAAGAGAAGACAGGACACTCATAAAAAGCATACTAGAAAAGCAATAACATAAATGGTTCAATAGGCCGTAGGAATTGCTTATAGTCCCCAATCTAACCGTAACCGTTGCGACCTCTGTTTATTGTTATTCCCTCTAACTATTGTGAGTGTGTGACAAAGCAAAACACAACTCAATGGGAATAAATAAACACATACGAAAGCACAACAGTGTCGTCAATGCCGTAATGCGCGCATTAAAATGGTTCAAGTGTTTGTGGACGGAATAGAAGAAGCTTTCGCTTAACAGACTTCCGTGTCTAGTAGCACGGGATCACCAAATCCTCCAGGCAGGAACCTAGGTATGTTAACAAGAAAAGAAATTGATAAATCATAGTGCGATACTATCTTTAGTCCTTAAGAATGGATCAAGTTGTCGCTTAAAGGACTCCTGGGAAGTCACTTGGACTAGCTCGGCCGGCAGCGAATTCCAGCATTTTACAACTCTTAAGGAGTAGAAGTTGTGTCTACATTCCGTTCTGCTATGTTGTATCTCCAGTTTTTGGGTGTTACCCCTTAGGTTAGTGTTGGAACTAAGCTTAAGTAGGTGTTTAAGGGGATGTCCAGAAGTGTTAAGTATACTATAAGCCATCAGAAGGTCACCTCTAAGACGTCTATACTCTAATGGGTAAAGGTTAAGTGAATAGAGGCGCTCTTCATAAGGTTTAAATTTGAGTCGTCGAAGTGATTTCGGGGCTAGCTGTCGAATACGCTCCAGGGTGTCCTTATGCTTTTGGAGTGAGGGGGAAATACTATGTTTCCATACTCTAAATGGGGACGGATAAAACTATTGAATATTATATGGACAGTTCTTCCGTCAAACTGGCCAAAACGCGCCTCAATGTTACCAGTGCAAGGTTCGCTCGGAAGGCATTTTTGTCACAGTTAGCGTAAGACTTTAAATCGTAAGGCACCAAGACTCCTAAATCTTTTTCGACTTGAGATACTACTAGAGAGGAGTTACCTAAGTTCTAACTGTAGTTTGCGACATGTCGCAGATGAACTACTTTACACTTTGAAGTGTTAAATGTAAGTCCGTTATCGTCTGCCCAACTCTGAAGTCGAGTCAGTATACTATATCTACAAAGCGACTGGGACCGATCATGAGTTAAGGCTCTTAGATGTGTAATTTTACAGGAGTTATTTCACAGAGCCCAGTGGTGATGTTCTGGTAAGATGTTTGTGCTACGGTGACTTGATGTTCTAGTATGCTTTCTGTCATTATCAGGTCACCCCTTGTTCTCCGATGACTGGGAGATAATAATCCCAAGTGTCCGGATCTATCTTTGTAAGATTTGTTTATCAGTTTCATCACTCGCTCCTTTCCGGTCTCTGTGCTCTGTCCAAGGGATTTGTGTCGATTTTGAAGGGAGACAGTGCAGCAATGTCGTGAGGATGATACAGGTATTCAGTGTTTGACAACGCTTCTACCAGTAACACCTTCTAATATGCTTTGTTCCCACCGAGAGAAATCAAAAGACAGAGTCGAGGAGATCGGAGGAGTGTATTTGGCGATAACCAATATATCGGGAATCTCTGATCTAATCTGGCTAGTGATTGCTTACTAAATTTAGCAGCGTCTGGTCGTCTTTCCTTACTATATGGGACCGGGGTATATCATAGTAAAAAAAGAAATGTACAATGAAAATTTCGGATCCTCATAAACGTCATCGTTCTTTTCCAGCCGTCCTGGAAAAGAAGAAAGAAAATGTAAGTGCGTGTCGAAAATACACTCGTATGTGCGTAAAAAAGGGAAAATAAACTCATGAACACGTAATAGCGTTAAAAAAATTGTTTTTTTTGAAATAGAAATAAAAATATATAAGCATATTAAAATTTTTTTAATAATATAAAAAATGTCGAGAAGTGCCTTACGTGCAATAGTCGTTTAAATGTTCTGGAAATCTCACTCTTCTTCCAGAACGCGTCGTTTTAAGTTTATTTTCGGATACTGTCGAAGTATCATCGTGTGTGTTTTGGTTGTCGGATGAGGTATTATAAGTGTCGGAGTCGTGTCGTTCAATTGTACCGAAGGAAAATCCACGTAGATACGATTTCCTTCTAAATATGTTGCTTTGAGGCGATCGATGCTGATGCTATCGTTGGTTCTGTTCTTACCGATTATATAGTATTTCGGTTCGCGTTGAAGAACTTTGAAAAGTCCTTCGTATGCTGATTCGAAAGGTCGTCGATGCGAGTCTCGACGAACGAAAACGTGTGTACTATATCGTAAGTCAGGTTGAACGAAAACATCGGTGGATTGTGGTCGAGTGGAAGCAGGTTTAACTGAACGCATTGCGTTTTTAAGCCTGTTAGTGTAGAAGGTTAGATCCATGCTCATTGAAGAGGATGAAGGATCCACGAATTCTCCTGGAAGTCGAAGTGTCGTTCCATAAACGAGTTGAGCTGCAGTGTATCCAATGTCAGCTTTCACTGCATTGCAGATACCTAGTAAGACGAGTGGAAGAGCGTCGGTCCACTGTGAAACGTTTGCTTGTGAATGGTAGGCGGTCGTTCGGAAGCGAGTGCTTCCTAATAGTGTGGTCAGACGACGGAAAAGTTCAGACTCAAACTGACGTCCGCGGTCTGTAGTGACGGTTGAAGGGCAGCCGAAGTTTGCTACCCATCGTTCGACGAAGGTGCGGGCCACTGCTTCAGCAGTGATGTCCTTAATAGGTACTGCCTCTGGCCATCGAGTGAAACGATCTACACAGGTTAAGAGGTAAGAGTATCCATTTGAATCTGGTAAAGGTCCTACCAAATTCAGATCAACATGGTCGAAACGAGCATCGGGAGTTTTAAATGAGCCTAAGGGACATTTATTGTGTCTGATGACCTTAGATTTTCGGCAGCTTACACAGGAGCGTGCCCACTCCCTCACGTCTTTATTCATACCAGGCCAGCAAAACCGCTCTGCTATGAGCTTCATGGTTGCACGAACACCTGGATGAGAAAGTCTGTGCAATGTGTTGAAGATATTGCGTCGATAATATTTCGGGACGACTGGGCGATCCCTACCTGTAGATGTGTCACAAAGTAAGGTTTCCTTACCTGTTCCCATCTGTTTGATGCGTAGTTTAAGGGTTGTGGACGATAACTCTTGCTGAAGATCAGTGTCTTCTTTTTGAAGCTGGGCGAGTTTAAGAAAATCGATTCCTTGGAAACTGTTCAAGGAAGTTATGCGAGACAAGGCGTCTGCAACAACATTGTTTGCTCCAGAAATATGTTGAATATATGAAGTAAACTGCGAAATGTAGTCGTTGCTGTCCTTTTTAGGGACCATGTGCAACGGAGATGCATAAGGGCTGTTTGACGTTCGTATGATTCATAAGTCTATCATGTGATCGAATTCGTTTTTCGCTAACCTTAGCTTTTCATGAGCTAGTCGTCGTGCTTTAGAGAATACAGGTGGTCCTGTAGTCGTGATGTGATGTGTAACATTGCTGGTTACACACGGTAGTTTCGGTTGAGCTTGTCGTATTCCAGGGTACTTATCGAGTAGTGGTTGATAGAGTGGGTCTATCATGTGCTTAACTGTGAATGGGGATAATCTACAACCAGAAAAGGAAGTTACGCAAACGGATAATTTAGTGTTTCCATCTACTAGCCTCCGTTTGCGCGTGTCGATGATTAGATTATGGTGTTGTAGAAGATCCATACCAATGATTAGCATAGAAACATCTGCAACAACGAAAATCCAATGAATTGGTTTGAGTAAATCCACGTTAAGGTAAACGTACCTTTTGCCATACGTAGCGATCGGTTTTCCGTTTGCCGCCTGTAAGTTTAGAGTTGATTCGTGGAGCCGGTCGTTATGATTTGCTAAGAGAACGCTAACTTCTGCGCCAGTGTCGACGAGGTAGCGAACTCTCGTTGTCACATTTGTGACGTATAACAGAAGTCTATGTTCGCCGGCTACGGTTGACGTTAACGCGTGCCGGCTTGGAAGTTTCCCGAGTTGTTTTTCCAGTCAGTCGTTTTCGTGTTGGGAAAATTGCAGGGTTTTCTGCAATTTCTGGAAGACTTTCCATACTGGTTATGATACCAGCACCAGTTGAGTTTATCCGTCTCTCGTGGTCTAGAGACAGATCGTTTACGTGAAATGCTTCTACGTGGGCTGTGTGAGCGTCTACGGTCGTTACGAAGATTAAGATAACGCGTGCGTGTATGACATAACTCGGTTATGTCATTCTGAGTCGTGTGAGGCTTTTCTTTGACGGAAAATACCTCTGAAGTAGACGATTTCGTTATTTCTAAAATACGATCGGCAGATGCAGCTAGCTCGTTTAAGGTGTTGTTTTGAAACGAGACAAGCACAGTTTGCACCTGTTGAGGAAGTTTAGACAAGAAAAGTTGTTTAAATAGGCCTTCGTCGAAATTCCTTAGGCCTATCGCTTCTCTCATTCTTTGTCAGTCGCAGAACTGTGTTGCAGGTCGATGTTAATGAAGAGTTGATCTAACCTTTGTCGATCGGTTAGGTCTTCTCGTTTAAGAATCGAACGTCTTAGGATTTCGTAAGGTTCGGAAACATCACTAGTAAACATACTAGGTGTTATGTACCTGTTGAATTCGCGCAGCAAACATACACTACACACTGATAGCAGATTTCCGGCTTTTAAATGTTAAGCTTGCTTTAACGCACGACGTAATGAGTACAACCCCTCTATTACTGCTATATGGCATATTTTTTATAACAAATACTGCAATAGATTGGTAGCATCTGTGACTTCGTCCTTTATGATGTTATCGGCAAAATGAAAGGAAACAATCTCCGCTTTTTAGTTTTCTTCAGTATTTTTGACAACACTATCCCACCAACGAGTCAAACTAATACTGAGTGCCCAGTAGTAGGGGGTATCAGTATTGTTTTCGGAAGGACTCAGACTTCCGAACAACCATAGACGAAGTCACAGATGCTACCAATCTATTGCAGAGGGTTTCTTATGAAAAATGTGCCATATAGCAGTAATAGAGGGGTTGTACTCAAAACAGAGTAAAATTAACAACATAATCTAGTTATTTAATTAAAAATACATTATGAAATGACAAGATCTGTGGTTACTTGGATGCACAGATGACCGTTATTACACTGGGCGATACATTAAGTTTACATGGTTGCGTTGCGGATAAATTCACCCCTACGGTTTATGTTAACTCTTATCTAGTAGGTTTTGGTGAATGTTGTTGTTAGCAGTTGTTAATCCATTGTTGTAAGACTCCTCCGATTGCCGAGTCGGATGCGATACTAATGGGTGCTTCGGTGTCCCGATGTGCGAGCACTGTTGCTTTAGCGATCAGTTCCTTAACTGTGGAGAATGCTTTTCGTGCGGTGTCGTCCAAATTAATGGATTTCGCATTTCCACGAAGTTGGTCGGTAAGAGGTTTCATAAGTAATGCGCATTTCGGTATGAAGCGTCTATAGAAACTTACCAGGTCGTTAAACGTGCGTAGTTGCTTGACATTGGTCGGTTCTGGGTAATCCAAAATTGCCGCCACTTTGGTCCTAAGAGGTCGAATGCCTTGAGCATCGATAGTGTGTCCTAGGAAATCTAACGAGTCGGTCCCGATTTGACATTTCTGAACGTTTACAGTAATGCCATGTTTTTGTAATCGTTCGAAAACAAGATCCAGATGCTTGAGATGTGATTCTCTGTCCGGACTCGCGATTAGGCAGTCATCAACATACGCATGTACGAAGTTGAGACCTCGAAAGACGTCGTCTATGAATCTTTGGAAAGTTTGCGCAGCGTTTCATAGACCGAACGGCATTCGCAAAAATTCATAGAGTCCGAAAGGAGTTATGATAGCTGTTTTTGGTATGTCGTTTGTCGCCATAGGGATTCGGTTATACGCTTTAATCAAGTCGATTTTCGAAAAGACAGTTGTACCTTTCAAGGTAGCTGTCAAATCGTGAATGTGAGGCAACGGGCAACGATCGGGAATGGTTTTTGCATTCAAACGGATAAATTAGTGTTTCCGTCTACTAGTGCCTCGTTTGCGCGTGTCGATGATCAGATTATGGTGTTGTAGAAGATCCATACCAATGATTGGCATAGAAACATCTGCAACAACGAAAATCCAATGAATTGGTTTGCGTAAATCCACGTTAAGGTAAACGTACCTTTTGCCATACGTAGCGATCGGTTTTCCGTTTGCCGCCTGTAAGTTTAGAGTTGATTCGTGGAGCCGGTCGTTATGATTTGCTAAGAGAACGCTAACTTCTGCGCCAGTGTCGACGAGGTAGCGAACTCTCGTTGTCACATTTGTGACGTATAACAGACGTCTATGTCCGCCGGCTACGGTTGACGTTAACGCGTGCCGGCTTGGAAGTTTCCCGAGTTGTTTTTCCAGTCAGTCGTTTTCGTGTTGGGAAAATTGCAGGGTTTTCTGCAATTTCTGGAAGACTTTCCATACTGGTTATGATACCAGCACCAGTTGAGTTTATCCGTCTCTCGTGGTCTAGAGACAGATCGTTTACGTGAAATGCTTCTACGTGGGCTGTGTGAGCGTCTACGGTCGTTACGAAGATTAAGATAACGCGTGCGTGTATGACATAACTCGGTTATGTCATTCTGAGTCGTGTGAGGCTTTTCTTTGACGGAAAATACCTCTGAAGTAGACGATTTCGTTATTTCTAAAATACGATCGGCAGATGCAGCTAGCTCGTTTAAGGTGTTGTTTTGAAACGAGACAAGCACAGTTTGCACCTGTTGAGGAAGTTTAGACAAGAAAAGTTGTTTAAATAGGCCTTCGTCGAAATTCCTTAGGCCTATCGCTTCTCTCATTCTTTGTCAGTCGCAGAACTGTGTTGCAGGTCGATGTTAATGAAGAGTTGATCTAACCTTTGTCGATCGGTTAGGTCTTCTCGTTTAAGAATCGAACGTTTTAGGATTTCGTAAGGATCGGAAACATCACTAGTAAACATGCTAGGTGTTACGTACCTGTTGAATTCGCGCGGTAGTGCCTTGACTACTGCGAGGAATTGTGCACGTGTGTCGATCACGCCGTGCTCGGAGAAGTCGGATTCTGCGTAGCAGAACCAGGCTTCGATATTGTCGGGCCAGAAATGCATAAGTTGAAACGAAGGCGTGGAAAAATTCTTAAGCTTGAGTACTTTGAGTGTCTGTTCTGCCATGATGAAATATGAAGTACGATAATGAACTAGGGGAAAATATGTATATATCCAAGGAAAAACACGAGAAAAAATCACAATGTTTAAAAAATAAGGTAATGATATATGAAAATCCCAAAAAGGAACAAATTCACAGTTGCAATTAAGTGTACCAGATCACGACGGTCTCACCAATGAGGATGATACAGGTATTCAGTGTTTGACAACGCTTCTACCAGTAACACCTTCTAATATGCTTTGTTCCCACCGAGAGAAATCAAAAGACAGAGTCGAGGAGATCGGAGGAGTGTATTTGGCGATAACCAATATATCGGGAATCTCTGATCTAATCTGGCTAGTGATTGCGGTTGATGTTGAGCACAGCGTTACAGCACGTGATCTGGTGCGGATGCATGACCGAGCGCCTTCAGCTAGATGAGTCCACTAAAACATATGGTCAGCATCCAATGTCGAAAACCTACAGAGCTATTTAGTTTAAGGATTTATTTACCGCTACAGTCGCATGTTTCGAGGTGTCGTGGGTGCATTTTGAAATGTTAGAAACCGTTCCAGAGTAGTGGTGGCAATCCATCCTCGTATAAAGTGGAGAGTAGCGTTTGCCTTGACTGTATCCATAATGTGGTTTGATCTGGCGTTCAAGCTGTCCGCAGTTGACACTTCTGGATCGTTCTCCGAGGAGATTATTGGGAGGGAATTTTCACAAAGGACGTAGGTTGTTTGTGTCTCATATGATGGGAACGTCTATGTAATGACATATTGGCAGGTTAAGTTTTTGCTAACTGTCCACTGATCACCCCTCTAATGTTGTGAGAAATTTTCAAAGCTCAAGTGAATAATTTTCTTTCCATATGAACTTGTAAATCTCCTCATATTCTGTTTATATTATTACTGGCGAGCTAGTTTTTTCAGAATTTCAATAATAAGTACGATAAATTTTGTGCCCCCAGTAGGGCTTTTTTTATATTAGACTGCAGCTTCCTCACGCTTTTTCAATTTAGTAGAAAACGCGTTCTCTACATAATTTCGTGGCCTATGTAGAAATAGGCAGAATGAACTTTCCTTCTCATCCCGAGTCATAGGGAGTTTGTTTCATGCTGTTTCGAACATCTTTTCAAAACCGAGTAACTTATGTATCGTCGCCAAGTTATGCCTTGATCATTTTGAATAGAGTGAGCAATAAACTGAATTATTATTAAAAGTAATACATGTAAAAGACGAGTGATGGAGGACGTACAAATTATCTATATGATGTTTGGTTTTCATATTCTGCGAAAGCACTCTATAATTTTGCATTGAACAATAAGTCGGTCTTTCCCATCTCATTGTTCGTTCACCACTGAACAATTGTTTAGGTACGCGATATCGCACAATCGAAATTAAAACAAGGTTATTTGGAAAATGAAAGTCCCAAATGTCGTTATAAGCTTAGATGTAAATTGTTACCTAAACAAATATTGACACCTGGTTGCCCAAAAAATATTTGCTCACTCAGAAATAAAATATAAATTACACTGAGTAAATAGATTGGCAAAGCACATAAAAGAATTATCAAGTGCAGAAAACAGATGTTCCTATTGGTAAAAGAGTGTTATCCTACCATTTCTGGATATGTCACGTATAGACTACTCGAAAGATATTTTACTGCGTTACAGCACTGTGTGTTTTCAGACTCTGGAAGACTGCTTTACTTCACAATCAAGTGGTCGCAATTTCAGTCAATCCAAGTAACACAATGAAAAAGCGAGAAAACAAATAGCACAGTCGCCATAAACAAATATCAATTAAAACAACATAAATATGGTTAGGCAAAAATGAATAAAGTTCAGTGAAGGTGCATAAAAACAAAAACTGCAATGAAATATTCAACCACTTTGTGTCCCTCACTTAGTTCTAGCAACACACATAATTCTAAACTTTTGCTTCTTTTAAATCCCTTCCATTTGTACATTACTTTATTCATTCAGTGTCATACTGTGGCTTGTTTTCTTAAACCTGATGAAATTTGCTTGATTAGAAATCGGCCTGATAAAAGAGAATAACCTTAAGTGGTCATACATCAATTATCCCATCACAAATGACTAGACCTCACTATTCATGAACACTTTATGTCCTGCTTCTCCTTTTTCGCTTCTTCTCACTTTCCCAAAACCCTTGCGAAATACTACCTAAAGCATATATGGAACATATAACTTCGTCCTGCGCCATCACTAATACCTCTAGGATCACTGTCGAGAAGCACAAAATAATACGTTCACATTGACACCTTCGGACGACTTCCGGTCATTCACCACCACCAATTGATTGCCGCAAAGCAACCTCCACAAGGTACGCCAACTCTAATGTTGGACATTAGAATCATCAAAATTAATGTTCTAAAATATGAAAACCTATCCTCTGTTTATATGACCAGCGTGCCCTATAACGTACCAACCTAGATGAGTAACTTAATAAAGTAAGGCCTACTGCATTTTAAAAATTTGATCTTGCCTGTAAACTGGCATGCCTCATATGATATTTTTATCTGAGAGTATATATTGTTATCGATATAAGTTGAAGAAAGTTCCTTATAGAACACGATATTTTTGAAAAACAACATGCCCCATAGTTTGAACATAACTCCAGCAAACTTTATCGGACTGGGTTACGGTTTGCAAAATACTATATTGGTGTATGAAATAAAAAATGGTAAAAGTGATACAATCCAAAAGGAGTACGTTGATTCTTTAATCCACCTGCATCGTCACGGAGAAACGTGAGGAACGTTGGTACACCTTGTTCGAATAATTTTGCTTACCACTTCTGATTTAGTGGCTATTGCCAAAACGTTTAGAATTTTTATTTTGAATGTTTATCTTATTTGAGGAAGAGTGAGACTGCATAAATCGTTATTCACCATTAAATTAGCATTACATGTTTTCGTTCCTCAACCACAGTTCTTCGTTGCAACGCAGCATCCACATAACGTCAACTTCTACACTCTTCGTTCCAATTTTGTTCCCGATGATAATGTGGAGATTTGTTTATGTTTTTCTGTAGGAAAACATATATCTTAACATGATAACTTAACCGATGGATATAATTCACAACAAAAATTCCTCTTAAATCCGTAGAAACTTGATACTGCCAGTAAATTGTCATGCCTCATGCAACCTGTGTTTGTTTGAGAATTTATTATAGTTGCTTTATGGAAATTCAAAAATCAAATGAAATACTGTTTATCAATGCAATCAGAAGATCGGTGACCAACTTTTACAACATCAATACAAGTTCTTAACAAACAGAAGAGGGAGGGTTTATCCTATGACGAATTAATTCAGTGAATTTGGTAATGACTCTCAAGAATAGTCATTCTAAATGACGAATACAGAAGTCGAAAAGGTTAAGTAACACAAAATCAAAGCCGTGATTTACACCCTCAGATACACAAAACATTTGGCCAAAACTAAGAAATTGTTAACATTACAATGATAATAATCAGCAGCAAGCCAAAATATCGGATAAATATATTTAAAGTGAGGGGCATGCAATAGTAATGATGTTACTCGCTGACTTAGGCGTATGATTTTCTTTTCAAGCTTCATTCACAGTTGAACGGATTATTCTGTTCTTAAGTTGTCGAATGTAAATCTTCCTAGAAACATCTAACTATACAAGGTATAGTCTTGGTCTCGGTTCAGCGAATTCAAATCACAGATGGTCATCTACCTATTACTGTGTGCTCACCCAGTGATCAATCAATTGTGACTACATCTCAGTCCTACAGGATGTCGGTCGCGGCTCGGATAGCTCAATGGTAACGTCTTTGACTGTGGCATGAGATCGAATCAGCCAGGGAGTATCAGTTCCCCCAGGATTACAGGTACGCCTTTCTGACGAGTGCCAAGTAGCACGAAACTCGGGTCGAGGGTTTCCTATCGACAACCGCCAACCACCATCTAATCTCAATATATAGTGCCCACAGTGTCGAGTCACCCAGACTAGTGGCCACGTTGCAACATGATCGACAGCATTCGTACTGCACTAATAAGGACTAGACACGCATTACATTGATCGCCACCCAGTGATCAATCAATTGTGACTATGTACCTATTTCGACCATATGACAGGACCTCGGTCTGGCAATTTCAAAACATATGTAAACATATGTGATGAGTAACTGTACCCTAAATGCCATAATTTATGCACTTTCTATAACTGCCTGTACAATTTGAGTATGTCACAGTTCTTAGTCGCTATGTTTACCTAAAATACCGCCTTATACGCTTTGATTATATAGCATCACATCAATTATGGTGGGCACTAGTTCTCTTTAACACGACTTGCCTCTACATTCCTCAATTTTAATCGACTCAGGAATTCAGTTTGTGTATGTACCACGTATGCCTTACACATTTTCATTTTTAGATCCCGGTTTAAGACTACTTTAATAGGCAAGATATTTTCGAACCAAGATTCTTTCAACATGTCAATTCTTATTCTATTCTACATATATTCCAATATTAGATCTGTATAACGCTTTTTGGTCCGTTATCTCACTTATGCTTGTCGCTTTGATGATTAATCCCCATATTCTCACATCTCCTTCTAATACAGGTCGTGATATCCAAATTAATTGGTCACTGCAGTCAAGTGGATGATATAAGAAAGTTGTGGGTTGAAGTGAGCACTTTTAATCCGCTTCAGTATCTTATCAGTCCTAACCTAGCAAAAATTCGAAACCAGATGAATAACGCAAATAATTTTCTGGTTTATGTTGCTTCAAGGGTGCTTTGAAGAATACGACGATCCAGAAATGAAATCATGTTTAATATACTGGACACACATGCATCAAAAGATATCATGTCTATCTGCTTGAAGCCAACATAATGACACACGTAACATCTGTGTACACAAGGCTAAGCAAATCACCTTTGTACGCACTCAGTGATATTGTTTTAACTCAACACATCTGTAGATGCGAGTAATTTGACGACTTCCTCAAATGCCACCAGACAGAAACAGATTTTCATGATGTTAAGATACTTTCACATATTACACCGTGTTAGCAAAAGGAAATACTATACAAAGACCACTCCTATGAAGTCGCCAAAGGTATCGGAATCCTGATGATCATAAAATTAAGAGGTCTGAATTTCTGTTATTACAAATATGTTACTACCGATAAACTTCCCCGCAACTCTTGAAATTCAGAAATTCACAGAAAGTGACTACATAAACGATATTAAAACACAAACATTTGTTCTGACAATGGCTCAGACAGTATAATTAAATTTCCATCATTGCAACACCCAGTTGTTATAACGGTGAATCAGTGGGCGTCCAACATAGTGCCAAAAATTATATAGCCGAATGTTTACTAGGGTTAAATATATTTGAACCTTGCGAACCAACAGAACCATGCATAATAATCACCGATACTTCTCATTTTGAGGAGGAGCTGACGCAAACTGCAAACCTTGGAAATCAACGTTACATGTACATTTAGTATATTAGCCACTCGAATTATTTGAGGCTACATAGTCATATACACGAACCTGATAGCCTTATTTGTTCGGCTCCCAAGGTGTCCACTTAGGCTGTGTCAGACACTAGAATAATAAAAACAACAAGACGTTGTAAGTTTGTGGTGGCATCGGGCCATAACTATACAATCCTCAAAGCTGAACACGAGACAACTCGGAAACTGGATATTCAATATTTAACGAGGAGAAAAGCCCAACGATGGAAAAGTGGGCACAAGGAGTTGAATCAATTTGAATTGATTGGATGGCATGGCTCAGTCTTGCAGGCGTGTTCATCGTTTGGTATTGTTATAAACCCTTTATTCGTATTGAATATATTGATCTAACTCTAGCCTGAATGTGTTCTACATCATATATGGGTAAACGTTACGATTCGATGCGTCAATGTGGACAATAATGTGAATTCCACGTAAGATCTTATAGATTAGGCAATCACATCATGACAAATGTACAATTTTAGGAATAAGTCTATCATCAGAGCAGTACAAATATCCTAGCAGATCATAATTCTACAAGGTCTCCACGGTTTCTCTGGTAGAATAATGGTCCAAGTCAGTATTATCACACAGATATGCTACCATAGCAGGACCGCGAACTTTGAACGTGGTAACATTTTTTCACGTGGTTTAGGAATTCTTCGACTTGCTCTTTTGTAGGGTGTATTATACTGTGACTATCATCCTATCCTGAACATCGGGGGCATCTCACCCCGAAACATAGGAAAAAAAACTTATTTTTTTTCAACGGACAATTACCAGTTCGTATTGTACCTATTGCGGACTTAAGTCGTAAATAGATCTGCAATTTATTACATACTCACAGCCTCTAATCCTAGTATTAACCAGGTTAATACTTAATAACAACTAATACCCAGATATTATATTTAATTTAACGAGCACTGTGCTCACTTATTTTCATATCATGTCCAATAACTCCAGTAAAAGAGACATTTCACCAACTTCTAAGCCAAATAAAAGGTCCAAATGTGTAACCCCTACAACTGACGACTCAGTGCTTGACAATGTCGAACGTTTAACTACTGAAAAGTATATGTATTCTACACAAATGTCTCTATCATCACCAGATTCTCCATTTCGCAGCCCCTCTATCTCTACGTGCAGTATGCCAACGGTAAGACTGGTTGACATGCAAGACACTATACCTACGTGCATCGAAAAGTCAGCACAGTCTACTAGACAGTATGTGCTACCAAGGCCTAAGTCTAAAATTTCAAAAACTAAAGAGTCCAATGGTCCACCTCATACACACCAAAATACTGATAGACATAGTAATGACATCCGACAGCTAAAAAACTCTCTATCAGAAATTAACGGCAAACTTGAGCATTTAGCACCCCTCACTCATATATGGGGCCTTGACACAGACAGAAATCTTGAGCAACTCACTAAAGCTGAGTGTATTTTGGAGTTTGTGGCTGAAGAAGTGATGTCCTCCTTCAATGCATTTGTGTATAACCTCCCCGACCGCACACACCCATCTAAGTTAAGGGATATTTGCCTTAGAGCATACGGTATGCCGAACGTTAACTCCAAAGTCATCCGCCTTAGAAAAAAGTCAGACAAATCGACTTGCCCCCTTTTGTTTATGTTTGGCTGTTGTAACGATGCTAAGCAGTTTATTGATTTGAGCAAAAACATTAGCTCACTAATTCCATACAAGAATATAAAAGTCACTCCAGACCTTACAATAAGCATGCCACCACTCCAGATACGGTTGATCAATCTGTTGATCTAGATGAGTCTACAGATCAGAAACCTTTGGATAAGATACGGACCCAACTAACACCAAAAACCATAACGACATGACTAATCCCAGTTGTTCGTTCAGTAATGTACTAAAGTGTGAGTCGTGTAACAACACACATCACATTAAACCTATACACTTGAAAATTTGTCCTCCTAAAGATATTCCACAAGTAGACTTGAATGAAACTAAGTTCATATCACAGAGACAACGAAAGACTCCAGCTTTGAAAATAAAGGGTGGGAAGACAAAATTCATGAACCGAATAGGGAAACACGTAAGATTGAACCCAACTACTCTGTAGGTACCCCAAGAACAGTGAACAGGTTCTCCCCGCTGCTATCGTATAACTTGCCTTTAACACCTCTAACTTGCAAAATCGGTGGTGGGCTTCAGCGTAGCAAGCCTTCCTACACGCAGACTAACGAAAACTACCAGAGAACTGGCCACCCAAATCACACCCTGAAGCCCAAAACCATAAATAAAAATGGTAATAATAGGTTTCTCACTCCACACCCTACCTACATTCCCCAGGATCGCAACTGTAATTACTCTCAGGAAGAAAACTTTTTACACCCTTTAGTACCGACCAATTACATAACAACGGCTCCCATGTATTACATCAGTCGCAACTCCTCTCAGTTACGTGTAGCAGACCCCTCTCACGCTAACGTAAATAGCCATAACAGGGGCTATGAGTCTAACCATCAAGACTATTTTGTAAATAACCATACACTTCACAGTAGGCCTGTACAAGATTTTTTTGGAATAAGACCCCTAGTGACACCTCTGTTGAAGCATATAGCCCAGGTTATTTCAAACCACATGCAAACCATAAATTTGTTTCCTCCGTACAGTTTCCATCACAGAGTACTCCCACCCTTTCCTCCTCGGTAAACTCCCAAATCAACTTCACTAGCTCATTTGATACATCTCCCACCAAGTCTAGCTATCAAAATACCGAGCTAATGAAGAACATTTAATCCCTCACTTCAAACTCATCTCACACCCGCGAGGGGTTACGATGACTTTATCCGAAATACCCTCACCCACTTTAACTTAGTAGGCCACTTGCTTAATATATGTCTTATCAACGCTTGATCGATCTGCAACAAAAAGACGGATCTAGCCCTGTTTGTATCGATGTAGATTGTATTAAAGCCGTCGAATTCCGTTACCTTACTGCTCGGCTGTGTTTATCGTCAACCTAACGCATCAATAGATGAAATAGCAGTATTATCGGAGGTATTCATCCCTCTCATTCACAGGCAAACTCATTTGTGGTGACTTCAGTATGCCCGAAATTTCATGGCTCCCAGCCAAAGCGCCGAGACATTATGAATCATTTATTGAATGTCTAGAGCTTGGACAATGGACTCAGTATGTCGATAGCCCTACCAGACATCAAAACATCTTGGACTTAGTCTTTACCAGTGGCTTCATCCCCAATACTTTGTATATTGGAAAAACGTTCCCAGGTAAAGATCATAACATTGTCATATGCAGCCTTAATGTAAAAACCACAACCAATAGAAGCAAAACCGTAACACTTCGTAGAAACTATCGCAAGGTTGATTGGAATAACTTCCACAATTACCTAAGAAGCAGTGATTGGGGAACTTTCTTTACCTCAAACAATACCAACACATTAACCAATATATTTTATCACAACATCAAAAGTATCATCAACAACATCGCACCTTTAGAATACTGTAAACCTGCGTTCTCCAAAGATCTATATATACCGGTAAGTACAAGAAGACGTCTTCAAAGACATTGTACTCGATTCCACAACTTAAATGACTTTTCCTCTTTAGTAACGATGACAGAAATACTTGTCCAAACAGAGGAAATAAGTAAACAAAAAGCAGTCACACAGGAAAAACGTGCAGTTGAACTTAATAATAACTCCTCTGCACTCACCATACTACTCCAAAATAAACTTAAACGCTCTAAACCGAGAGGGAGTATATTCATTAAAGGCAAACAAGTATACGAAGATCCTAAACTTGTCACAGAATTATTTGGTGAACATTTTTGTTTCTCACTAACTAACGAAAAACCATTTAATGATTCAGAACCAATCCCAGTAACTCCCTGTGAAATTACTAATGTAGAATTCAGTGTACAAAATATCTCCAAGGCAATCAGTACATTGAAACACTCCTACACTGATGGACCAGATGGTATTCCATCTAGCATGCTAAAACGTGGAGGTGATGATATGTGTGTTTTGCTTCTCAAACTATTCGCGATATCACTCTCTTCAGCGTGTTACCCCACTGCCTGGAAAACTACACATATCATTCCCAAAATTAAAACAGGACCTGAAGCAAACGTTGAAAATTACCGGCCTATAAACATAACTTTAATGGTATCCAGAGTGATGGGAAAAGTAGTTAAGGCGGCTGTAGTTCGACATCTACTAACTAATAATCTCATCTCAACCTCCCAGCATGGATTTCTTAGGTTCAGATCATGTGATACATGCCTAGTAGACTACCTGAATGGTATAACTCTGAAACGAGACAGCGGACTCCTTGTATCAGTTCTATTCCTAGACTTTAAGAAAGCCTTTGATAAGGTTCCACACAAAAGGCTACTCGTCAAACTAAAGTCCTTCGGAATAAACAATCCACTGTACTCATGGTTTGCTTCGTTCTTAACAGAACGTCAACAGATGGTAAAGTACAATGACTGTCTCTCGTCCCCTAGACCAATCACCAGTGGAGTCATCCATTGAAGCGTATTAGGTCCACTTTTGTTTCTTATGTATATAAACGATATATGTAATACCATAGAATTTGGGAAACCATACTTAAATGCTGATGATTTCAAAAAAGTATACAGCTATAAACCTGAGACACTAAGCGAAAGTGTATCCCAGATTCAAAAGGAC
>CALYCG020000017.1:0-31709 GCA_944470205.2 Schistosoma margrebowiei | reverse complement strand
TTTAAAAGCATAATCATACAATAAATGATTAAATGACAATAAATTTATGACAGAATGTTAGTTATTCCGTAAAATAAAAAGATGTATACAAACTTCCATCATGATCACTAAAGCATATAACGAATATGATAGAAGAAAAAAAACGTACAGTTTATGGTAAAAATGGATTGCGTTTAGCGGATGATTCGAAGATACGCATTTCATTCTATTTCGGACTCCGTAACAGAATTTACACATGCATCCTAGTGTTGATCTTCAAACTGGTCACAAATACCACTTGTAAACTGATGTAGTATTGAAGCAGTTCGCTTAGAATGGACATATACTGACAGAAGCTAAACAAATTCCGTCTTAAACATTAATAATAGGAATATCTAACCCTTTACATGATGCATATATAAAAAAAATAAGTTCTTAACATGTTTCACTAAAACAAACAATGAATACAACTACTATCGCCTAAGAAAAAATACATTGACTTTAAAAACATTCCGAAAACTAAATAAATGAGCTCCATTGGTATTTAATGATACCCTAACTAAGAGCAATTAGTAACGTCGACTGGAAAATCAAAAATTCTCCTATATATTTATTAGTTCCTTGGTTTTAGTGAGAAGTTGTAACCAATAGGATTCGGGCATGTTAATAGTAAGGCAGCTATCTGACAAAAACGTGGGATGATAGTTGCATGATATTACGAATGGATGGGAGTAAAACATGCAAACCACCAAGTGACAACTTAGTTGTTCGGAGTTTGCGAGCAAAATCTAAGGTCTTGGGCCCAATGCACGGTAGTGGAGTGGTAGATACGCACTGCCTGACGAGTCTCATGATGGGATGAAACACATACCAAACCCTTCCTGACTTTCAATGGCTATTTAAATGACACTGATTTGTGAGGTTAACTATGAAATAAATAATTAAAGAGAAATTAAATATATTCAAGCAAGTACAGCAAGCATTTATAAAAAATTGTAAGAACTCATTAAAAAAAACGAAAAGATACCTGTATTGCGTATCACAAAAGAATTAAAATACAATATGAAAATTAATTACCTTGATATCGGCTTCTTCACTTTCCTTAGTTTGCATTTCAATTTGATGAGAAAGCTTATCCACTTGACTGTTTGTTTGATTTAACGATTGAACTAATTGACCAGCTTCTTTCTCTGCAGATGTCAATGCACGAACAGTTTCATCAATTAATCCTCGTTGTTTATTAACAGCTTCACGTGCTTTAATTAAAGCTTCTTTAGCTAATCGTGATGCATCAATACAACGTTCTTCTTCTGCCTGTGCATCTTCTACAGCTTGAATTGCTTCTTCAAGAGACAGCTTAATAAAAAGTATACACAAAAGAAATAAGTATTTAAAGTATATTAAAAACATGCTTTATGTTAAAATCGGTTATCAGCTTCAAGCAATTCAATATTATGAGTTGTTTCCTTACTTTCAAAGGTCATTATGGTGAAATCTGATATTTTACAGCTGGTAAAAATGGCAATAAATTTTGGTAAATCATAAATGTTTCGTATAAAACTATACAATCTCTCTTTAAATCTATCTCAATGTAATGTTAAACATCTTAAAGTTTAAACACATATAAACAAGTGGTTTGGTCAAAACCACTCGATTGATATAGACATAAGTGGTATGCCAATATATTAGTGTTGTAAACTTGTGAACACGTTATGAATGGTATGTTTCTTACAATTATTTATTAAATATATTATAGCATAATGCACTCAACTCCAGGCCACATTGTTTGTTTGAGGGTCAGTGATGATACTACCTGATTGTATTCGCTAAAATAAGCGGATAATATTTCAAATATATAACCTATTAGTTGAAGACTGAGTAGTTTACCTACCTAATCACAGCTTAAAATTACGTCTTAACCACTGCGTTGTAATGGCTTCATGGTTAGAGTGTTCGACCTTAAGCGATTAAGTCCCGGGTTCGAGCCCCACCCCGTCTACTTCACTGGGTAACAAGGTTGTAACTTATATTTATTTATTTATTTCAACACATAGATAATGGTACAAAGAGGCACCAAATACATATGCGCCACACAAATCTCATTCGATATGTGTGTGAGGGCTGTGATACTGCCCGGGTGCCCAAACCGAAGCAGGTGGTTCTCTTTTAGTTGCCACACCCCGAGCCTCCGACCTGAAGGTCTGATCCACAAGGCAGTGGAGCATCGTAAGGAGATGCAGTCCCATGGGAGCCGGTAACCAACAATTGGTTCATTCGCCATTTGTTCCCGCAGGATACTGGAGCCCATGTGCACCATTGGTTTGGAATCCGGTTAAAGCGCCGGACATTCGCTTTTCGTCCTCTCATTTTCGTAAACAACACCCCCGCCACGAGAAGGCGGTGAGTAGGACTTCCCTGGCAGAGGCTATATACGCGTGGCCGTGTGAGAGCATTTCGAGAGGGAGAGCGGACTCTCCCCACTCTCGGCCGTACCAGGGCAATTACCTGAAGAATTATATCTAAGTTAGAATAGATAACATTATCAAACCTTACTTGAAAGTAAACCTAAATAACACGATCTCAATGATACCATAGAAATAACCCATACTACTACTAGTTCATAATAGTGAATGGTATTACAACTGCATTTCAACCGTTGAATTTACTTTCGAAACCTTGATAACTATAACAACGCTTCAGACATTGGACTTAAGAGTTTGAAAGTCAGGTCAATAAATGACTGAACAGCACAACTCAATCAGCTACAACGTAGGACCAGGCACATGTATGCATCGGTCCACGTTGACATACCTCATTAACACAACAAGATGGACACCGGATTCATAAAATTAGTTAATTCAGAGGTGGTAATATATAAAAGAAAGAATTAGTTAAGAAAGTCTACCACACTTGAATTGTTACCAAACATAGATGGATACATAGTTTTTCATCTTATCGAGATACTAAAACAAAAACATACTATAAAGATAGTGTTAACATAAACTGTTTACTTTAATAAAGAGTAGAACAATTACAAAACAATAACATAATATGTTATGGTAGGTAATTTACAATGAAGTAATTATACATTATATTAAATACCACAATCTTGATTACATGATTTCAGCCATAATTTGGCATGATTTTCTTCAAAATCACAGTCGACGCTAAAGATGTGACAGTCGAGACAGAAGGAATATATCGTAACATTTAGGATTTACTCCGCTGATACAAATTTTGTATATTGAAGATCGTTTTAAGCAAAGATGAATGGTGGCTAGCAGTGAAATCCAGGACGCGCGTTTCATCCCATTTGGGAAGATCCAAGCAAAACAACACCTAGTGAATTTAAACTTCACCTAATTGCACAAGCATGTGGCTATCAGAACTCAGTGGTTAATTGGATAACGCGATGGCGTTTGAAGCGAATGGTAATGGGTTAGAGTCCCGGATTGAACACCAACTCTGAGATGCAGGTACATCGAGCTGACGAGTGCCAAACGGGACGAAACGTGTGTCCTGGATTCCACTGCTAACCACTACCCATCTTTGCTTAAAAAGCTTGTGACTTAAGGCTATATCGAGGCAATCCGCACAGGATGCACATATGCCAACATGAGACTGATGAATTGCAGTCTCAAATAACAATGGCAAGGTACAAGTAAAACACCAAATGAATTGAAGATCTGTAGTAGAAATATTTTTTAACATAACGAAATCCAAAAAGGTGTAAGAGATATTCAAAAATACAAAACGTCTTTGTATTAAGTACGACACACAGAGATACTATTAGTATTATGTCAGTCAGTCAGTTACAGAGTGGAACCAGGCACATATATGCAATGGTCTAAGCTGCCAAACCTTATTAGCACAACAAAATGAACACCGAATTCATAGATTTCATATAAGGACTTGATACATGGAGAAGGAATTGGTTTGTAGAAAGAAAGGTATACAGTAAATTTAATCTCACGGTTTAAGGGAAGACAAAGTGTATACACCTACACCATTGTGATCGATTCTGAGCCTAGAGTCGCCTAGAGTCTCCAACCACTGGGTACGATAGTCGTGCGGACACCAACCAAGTAGTTTGAATCTATCAGTATGGCTCAGACTAGAAGTTGGTGACTTTATGGACTGATGCCACGTTTTAGTTTGGTCGCCCAAAACGTTTTTCCATACGTCTCCAATACTAGTAACCATTGCATGCCGTGCTAGTCGGTGGTTGGACATGTGTAATGCGTGACGCAACCATCTCAGTCGATGAAGATTCATAACCTCACCAGCTGATTTACCATCATTCCCTAATAACTTGTGTCTAACCTCATTATCGCTTATACGGTGATCCCAGCAGATGACAGCAATATTTGTAAGATATGTGATCAAATAATAGTAACTTAAAAGTATCCTCTACTCTTAGTGGCCACGTTTCGCAACCGTAGAGTAAAATAGAACGAACTGCCGCATAGTATACTCGACTGTTAATTGATAGACGGATATCTCGCCTTCGCCATAGGTGACGTAAGTTGACAAAAGCCAAACGAGCTTTCTGAATCCGTATAGAGATTTCGTCAGACACCAACCTATTAGGGCTAATCAGATTTCCTAGATAAGTGTTGTCGACGCGTTCGACCACTTCACTCCAGTTCAGGTGTTGACGCAGGCCAGTCCTAAAGTAATAATTTGCATTTAGAGGGGGAGAAACGCATCCCAAACATCCTGGCATTGTTGCTCAGTGCTACCAATAGACTGCATTTTATCAGTGTCTCCACCAAACAGGACTGTCAACTGAGTATTCTAAGTCAATAAGTGAACCTTCTGGTAGGAAATCAATGCCCGAAAATTCAGATGATGAGAACGTTATTTCCAGTAGTAGGTCTATGATGAAACTAAACAAAATTGGAAATGATGTACATCCTTGCCAGACAGCACCTGAGGTTGTAAACCCAGATGAGAATAGGCCATGAGCTCTGAGTTGACTGGTAGTGTTCGAGTTAAGAGCCCTCACATGGTTTATGCACCTCTGAGGTACGCCTTTCAATGACAGACACTGTCACAGAACGTCTCGGTTTACGAAGCCAAATATAATGATTAGTTCATTTTGTATTGTTTATTTGAATCTTTTCATTGATGTTTAGGATTGCAATTGCTTAGTCTCTTATTGGCATAAGTGTATCCTGTATGAATTGCCTCGATATTGCCTTAATTCACAAGCATTATAAACAAAGATGGATGGTGGCTATCAGTGGAATTCAAGACGCGTCAGCTGGATGTACCTACACCCTAAGGTTGATGTCTACTTCGGGAATAAAACCCAGTATTGTTCGCTTCAAACTCCATCGCGCTAACCATCAATACGAAAATGAATTAAACGTCATCACATTGCACAAGCTAGTGGCTATCTGAACTTAGTAGCTAAGTGGGTAACGCGATAGCGTTTGAAGCGAACGGTAATGGGTTTAAGTCCCGAATTAGACATCAACTGTAGGGTGCAGGTACATCCAGCTGACGAGTCCTAAATACGACGGGACGCGCGTCTTGAATTCCGCTGCTAGCCACCATCCATCTTTACTTTTAATGACTGTTATGAATTTATGTCCGGCTTTTTATCACGTGATTTATCCACCAATCAAAATACGACTTATACAATCTTAGCACTGTTCCAAGCCAATGACGTTCGATCGGTATGAGCAACCTACCCGTCCTAGTTGGTCCTATTTCAGCCTAGCCCGTCCACTTGAGTCCAGAACACCAATACCACCTTCCACTATGCGAATCGAATTGAATCATTTATTTCAGGCATACTGGGTTTATATATTTAAAAAAACAGACCGCAACGCACCATAAAATAGGAAATAACATTTGTACACAATAAAGCCGAAAAGTGATTGTGAACGTGGGAAGCAGTAGTCAATAAATTATACGTCAAAATAAAGCTTATAATAAGAGGAATATAAATATACGTAATCTAATTATTGAATAGTTATACGATAAGAATGTATAGATAATGTTAGTCAATTAATATATCTGAGAAGTTACTTGTGACTTAATCTTCGCTCAAATATAACAATGACTAGTATCATGTTTATTAACGTGATGCGAATTCCCACATAGATTTGTGCACTTGGCTTTGAATCAAACCCTGCGTGATGGCTATGGAAATACTCAGGTCACCAAATTGAAATAGATGGGGTAGGACACTAATCTACGATATAGTGGTTGAATGTCTACAAGATATATCATAACGTTGCTTATATAAGTTAAGAAAATCTGATGCATGTGATTATTTAACCGAGAAAAAAAGTTACCTTCAAAGTATTTAGTTCTTTTGACAGTTCTTCAGCTTCTAAGCGTAAAGTTTCCTTTAGAGAATTCTTCTCCCTTAAAGCACTAACCGTGAATTCCAGTTGAACCTTAGCTTCTGAAAGTGCCTTTTCAGCTTCCTGTTCTTCTTTTTTAAATTCAGCTACGGCGTTTGCTGCTTTGTCATGAGCTAACTTAGCTTTTAAAGATGCTTGATTAAGACGCTGTTCAGCGTTTTGTAAAGAATCTTCGACTTGTTCTACACAAAACGAATAGATTTATCTAAGTCAAAAAGTGCACATCTATTAAATTAATTCTCCTAGAAATAAACGCTACCTAATGAATTTCAACAATGGAATAGAGAAAATTCATATAAACGAACATGATTCCAGTGATGGTATCTTTCAAAACAAAGAAGGAGGGAATCACGATGAATGTCATCCAGTATGATGCACCCACTAATGATAGCAACAACGACAATAAGGATAAGTTCTATGTAAGGTTGCAATCAATCATAGAGGAGTGCCCAAGAAAGGATCTCACAATCGTGATGGGAGACCTAAACGCCACAGTCGGAATGGACAACACGGGATATGAAGATATCGTGGGATGACATGAACTAGGAGAAAGGAACGAGAATGGTGAGAGATTTGCAAACCTATGTGCATTCAACAAATTGGTTATAGGTGGCACAATATTCCCACACAAACGCATACACAAAGCTACGTGGATCTCACCGGAACACACTACGGAGAACCAGATAGATCATACTTGTATCACAGTGCACAGTATAAAATATCAAAAACTGAACAAAAACAGGTGTGGTATTACATAATGGAACAACCAACATGCTCTTATATCTCATATACTAATTTATGAACGAAATAAAAATTTCCTTGAAGAAAACATGTATCAGATGTCAGTAGTATTTAGATTACCACTGAAACTATGAAAACTCACTTAATTCATTTCTAGTAGCTGCCAAGTCTGCACGTAATCGATGTTTATCTGTCTGCCTTATTTGAGTCTCTAAAAGTTCTAATTGATGGCGAGCATTATCTAACGCTTCTCGAATATGACTAATATTTTGGGATCGTAATTGAGCTGCTCTGACATTTGCTTCACCTTGAGTAACATTTTCTTCAGCTTTTTGAGCGGCAACCTCAAGATCACGCCACTTAAATATGCGAGATAATAAACTATCCGAAGCAGTTCCCCGACTTCCACCGGACAGTGTGCCCTAAAATATGACAGAAAAGAGCATTAGTAAAAAGTATCTTTAAATAATTCAGCTGACGAATATGCAGTACTTAAATTCTTCAAACGAGTATACTGAATTTATCGTACAGTATTGTAAAAAGCTGATAATGATGAATAAACTTCAGTGAAAAACTACATCATCCCCTTAAACATATATACAATAATAAAATAATATGCAACATGATAACACATAAAATCGGTATACCGAAAAGTGAATCGATGGGCAGAACACTTCAGGGATCAGTTCAACTGGCCTTCAGCCACACTTCGGTTTCCCACGATCCCCAGTCAACCTGAATGGCAAGTTAATGTAGGTCCTCCGTCCCTTTACGAAGTTGAAAAAGCCATAGGAAATCTGAAACGAGGGAGAGCAGCAGGCCCTGACAGGTTTACTCCTGAGATTTTTAAGGATGGTGGTCCAGTATTAGCAATGAGATTAACCGAGGTCTTAGGTAGAATTTGGGAACTGGACGTAATCCCATCTGACTGGTCTCAATCACTGATTGTGCCAGTCTATAAGAAAGGACAAAAGTCCTCTTGTGACAATCACAGAGGAATCAGTTTGACTAATATAGTGTCTAAAATATTAGCCTCAATAATACTTCGACGCCTAACCAAAGCTCGTGAAGAACAGACTAGAGAAAATCAGGCCGGTTTTCGACCTGGACGTGGTTGTATAGATCAGATATTCACACTACGTCAGGTTCTAGAACACAGACACACGTTTAGACGCCCCACAATGGTAGTAGTTCTCGACCTTAAGGCGGCATTCGACTCTGTTGATCGTAAGGTTCTATGGCAGTGTTTGTCACTGAAAGGAGTACCAAAGAAGTACATTAACCTTATTCAGGCTCTCTACTCGAACACAACTGGTAGAGTGAGAGCTTATGGCGAACTGTCATCAGAATAGATTACATCAAGTGGTGTTCGTCAGGGCTGTCCACTCTCTCCTTTCTTGTTCAACTTTGTGGTCGACGTACTTTTAGAGATAACACTCTCCTCATCTAAATTTCCAGGGGTTGAATTTCTACCGGGAGGTTCACTTGTTGACTTAGAATATGCTGATGACATAGTTTTATTTGGTGAAGACGCTGACAAAATGCAGAGTCTTCTGACCACTCTAAGCAACAATGCAAGCATGTTCGGGATGCGATTCTCTCCCTCGAAATGCAAAATGTTGCTTCAGGATTGGGTTACATCGACACCCGAACTAGTGATAGGGAGTGAAGTAGTTGAGTGTGTCGACCGCTTCACTTATCTCGGAAGTCTCATCAGCCCTTGTGGTCTGGTGTGTGACGAAATCTCAGCACGGATACAGAAGGCTCGACTAGCGTCATTTATGGCGTAGGCGAGATATCCGTCTATCAACCAAAGGACGTGTTTACTGCGCAGCAATTCGTTCCGTCCTACTTTATGACAGTGAAACATGGCCGGTAAGAGTAGAGGATATTCGTAGGTTACTAGTATTCGATCATAGGTGTCTTCGAAACATTGCTCGTATATCATGGGACCATCGAGTAAGTAATGCAGTTGTTAGGAAACGGGTACTAGATAAGGATGGCAAATCAATTGATGAAGTAGTGAAACTTCATCAGTTGAGATGGCTGGGACACGTGTTACGTATGCCCAACGACCGACTGCCTCGACGTGCGATGTAGGAGTAGGTTGGAAGAAAGCTAGGGGCGGCCAGACCAAAACATGGCACAAATCCATGAAGTCACTGACAAGTGGTCTGAGTCATGTTGGTAGGTGTAGACTACCTGGTTGGGGACCGCGAGATGATAGCAACCGATGGTTAGAGACCCTGAATGACATGGCTCAAAATCGTTTGCAATAGCGCAGGTGCATCCACTCTTTGTGTTCTCCCAAATTATAATCTTCTGAATTCTTCATGTCCCTTTTTTCCTCTTTCCAAATTTATTTCACTGAATTATACTCTTTAAAAAACATCTCCAAACCCTAATCTTCTCGATCACTGCTTACACTCTTGCTACCTCTACCACTATGGGATTTGGATCGACAACTGCATCTCTGTGTTAAGGTGGTGTGGCAACTCGAACTGATGTACGTACGTACGAAGTTCTACGTTGTTACTGACTGACTGACTGAAAATAACCAATTTTCGTTTCTACGAAACGCTACAATATGTCACCTACAGCCTATCACACTTACTTACCAACCATATCGGTTGTAAGGCAGTTATCCACCCACAACATGGAAAGCTGGTTGAATAATATCGCCAACTGAATGAAAGTAGAGGAGTAGACCATTGAGTGCCGGCTCAGTAGTCTACAGCTTAAGTACTTATCGCAAAACCTGAAAGTTCAGGTTTCAATCCCCGGTGAATTCGTGGATGCAAGCTGCTGAAATGTTCTACATTAGAATAGAATAGTTCTTCATAGCTTCCTAGTTTTCACTGATTGCCTAAGTAAGGTCAGTTTCCGATGTCGATTGTAAAATAACATGAAATAAAACCTCTGTATCTTGGAAAACAGTTAATTCATTGACAACAATTTAACAGACGGAAACACGTCTAACACAACAGATTTGACGGTCAAGTCAACAGTTTCAAATCTACATACCAAAAACTATCAAACGTGTTAAGAACGAAAAATTTGTTATTATTACTATCTTCTGCATAATACTAATTTTTTACGTACAGATTAATGCATTTGATTTAAAGATATACATTAAGCAGGGAAGCTAATGATGCTATTTGTCCACTCAAACGGAAGTAGGTAGAGTGGAGTTCGAATAGACAACTTCTTGGCCAAGAGTCAAACACCTTAACCATTATCCCACCCCTTCACACTATGAACAAGTTCACAAGTAAAGAAGCAATGATTAAAATCACTTTTTTCTAAAACAAAAATAAAGATGATTACCTGAGGATCAAATACATCACCTTCTAATGTTATTGTTTTCTTTTCAATACCAGGGTGAAATGCAATACGCCTAGCTATTTCCATATCTGGACATATTAATACACTACCGAATACATATTCCATAACTGGTTTAAGCATATTATCATATTCAATTAATGAAAGAGCAGTGACAACATTTGATGCACCAACTAATGACTGGGCATTTTTAATAACACCATCTGATATGGGATTTCCACGTATTTGAGTTAACGGGAGCATAGTGACACGTCGACGAATTTGACCACGTTCTAATAAAATTTTACCAGTGACTTCTGTGTCTACAACAATGTTCTGTAACTAAAATCAGAAAATGTTAAGTAAAGTAATTAAAAGGACATGAATTTTACAATACGATAATCATAGTAGAAAAACAAAAAATGTCTAGCAGAAGTCAATAACCATATATAGGTTTTTCTATTAGTTTATGTAAGAAACATATCTACACTTCAGTGGTTAGTAAGATTATGCTTGTTTTATTCATATATATTGTGTCAATATGTGACTTAAAAGTAAACAAATAAATAGAAAAAGATTATATTATATTTCCTAATAACAAGGAAGATTGATTTAGCTAAGTGATTCCGACATTTATCATATTATTATCTACATATTTGTAGATAAAACAAATAGTTTCTGTAATCGGGGACATTAGTGAAAAGTGGTCCGACACCAAAGGAAATCATGATTGTCATTTACATTCACTTCCTTTATGTAGCCAATGAATTCAAAGGTTATCTGTGAGGAATACAGAAAAAATACTTTTTTATGAGCTCCATGAGGTCTGCTAACCAAATCTCTGACGAGATAATGAGATCTAGACATGTTAAGAATTTATAGGAGACGTAATCCAAGTTTATACACTTTGAACAAACGATATAACCGTAATGTCGTTGACCCTGTTAGTTTAATACGCTTGTAAATGTATTCTTTAGTCACATAGTTCTTTTTCATTCTATTAGGAAATTTAGTTGTCTTCCGACCACTTCAGTCTTATTCTGTTCTTTGATATCTTTAGAAGGCTTGATGCTATTTGAAAGTACATTTATTATCTTTTTGACGTAGATTGTGCGGTCCATCGGAAATACCCTTGTACCTTTGTTCGGACGTGTTATTGAAAGATCTTGATTGTTTCTGAGTAGTTTGAGTTTTTTATGATATTTTGTTAGGAGACTTCTAAATGCTAACTTAGTGTTTAAATATTGATTGCAGCTTTCAATGGTAGATTGAAAGTAATAAACTTCTCGGTGGGATACTGGGTTAGGAATGTTATTCTATTTGATAAGGTTGTCAAATTAAAAATGTGTGTGAATTTTGTTAAATTTGTGACTTATGTCGCAGAATTTTGTTTCCGTATATAGAACTCCCAGCAACAGAATTGATGAGAACATTGGAAAATGATTGAATAAGCATCTCTCATGATTATTTGGGAAATTATGTTGTTGCTGTAGTTGTCAAACTCTCATCGCGATTCGAAGTTAAGGTTCGTGTACGTTTATCAGTAACCGTAAGAAAATATTTCCGACTGTTATGGCTACCTTGATGTAGTGGTCGGGCTTGCCTATCGTGATAAACCAATAGGGGTATACTGGCTGGGACAACTGTTCCTCAAGGTCCTAACATGCAATGCAAGTCAGTTGAAGAGTGGTACGACAAGAAGTAGCGAACCCAAGATCCGAAGGAAAAGCCAGACTTCCGACTGTACAAAGGTGTGACGGTAGTAGGGATATGAGTATTGTTTGACCAGACAGAATCTTTAACAACCTATACAGTTAATATTAATTATTTAATTCTCTTTTATCTCCCCTTCATCTTTTAATTTTTTACCATTGTTAGCATTATGATTTCTATCCGATTGCTCCAATTCCTACTGAATCACTGCAACTGATCTGACACGTGGTTATCGGAATTTGTATAAAACGGTACTAGCTATTATTGTTATTTTTAAATAAAACTGTGCTGCATATAACTGTAATGAGAGAAATGATAAGCTTAACGTTAGGCATAGTTCAGAGGTAAAATTAATTCCCTTAAGACTTATAAATAAATACCAACAAACAGTGGCATTATTATACGCATACAATTAACATAAACCAATAATACGTTCTAATTTCACCACTCAAAACTATGAATACAAAACATCTGGTGTAAGTTATTCAGAGGTGAACATCAATTAACATAATACAAATTACCTTATTTCCAGCTATCACTTCTAGAGCAACCGCATATTTTAAATCTTTGACACGAAACAATTTCGCAACAGGTCCAAGAACACGACGTCTATCAAAATTTGGCTCTGGATCAGTATAATCAAACACAAGTTGAGGGAATTGAGATGATAACTTTGAAGCTTGATGACGTAACTCCCTTGCTTCCTTAACTAAGCCAAGCTGCTTCTCTGTGAATAAAAAAATATACACAATTGGGTAGAGATACTGGGAACATCCTACCATGATAAGCGGTGGTCTAGTGGTTAAGACGATCGACTTTCAGCGACTAATTCGTGGATTTGAATCCCACTCCACCTACTTTAGTTTGAGTAGTCAGATAATATCAGTAGTTGCCACATCCAGAGTGTGGCGCAAAGCAAAGTACATTAATCTTTACCTGGCAAATAAATTGAGTAACTAATTGGATGATAAGCAGCTCGAAATGAAAACTAAAGCCAACATATGTTGTTTTTGAATGACATTCATTTTTTATTTCAATAAAATACTTCGAAACATATTTAAAAGTCACAAGAAAATTCTCTCGAATATTCAACAGTTTTTAAAATCAGTAGGCTGTATTTAAGATGGATTAGTTGATAACGGACTAACATACTATCATTAGCACTGCTCTTTTCTATACCAACAAACTAATATTTTTATCCGATTGTATAATACAAAAGAACTACTAGCAAAAATGTTACTGAGATTCGGATTAATCGCTGCTTAAAGAGTTGTGTTCAGTTTGTGCTCCCTACAGATGTACCTACCAACTTTATTCTAATGACTAAAACAAGAAGGCTGGATCCATCGATAAAACAACTGATACTTTAGGAATCTCAGATCTGTTTTGAGGAGACATAATTCTGATTAATCCCAGACATAAAATACACTGCCCCACTTGATAGTTATCGGCATTTGGTCACAAAAGTTCGTACGGTAATTAGAAGTAGCTATCGACAACTAATAGAAAATCACAACTTACAGGACATGCCTGGATTTCATCTGTTACCACCTACACTTTAATAACTGCGAAATGTACAGTTGGAGAGTCTTTGCATACTTAATTAAAGATAAATGTGGCCGATGTATGTCTATGGAGAAATAAGGCGGTTAGTTCACAAAGCATGACAATCATACTTATCCTAACTTTCTGCGGGTATCACTTACAATCTAATTTAAAGATAGCAGTACAAACAATGCCCTAGTACGGCCGAAGGCGGGGACAGTCCGCTCTCCCTCTCCAAATGCTCTCACATGGACACGTGTATATAACCACTGTCAGGGAAGTCCTACTCACTGCCTTCTCACGGCGGTCTTGTTTACGAAATTGAGAGGACGAAAAGCGAATATCCGGCACTTTAACCGGGTTGGTTGATATGGAAGATCCATCTATGGGAATTGGAAAACAGTGATTCCAAACTAACGGTGCATATGGGCTTCAGGATCCTGAAGGAACAAATGGCGTGTGAACACTATTGTTAGTCATCGACTACCATAGGACTGCATCTCTTAACGTTGCTCCACTGCATTGTGGTTTAGACATTGTTGGGATATTCGGGAAAATATCCCAAAAATTATTCTGTTAAGTCTAACGCTATCCTTGGACTTGAGATGGTGTCATTCTCTTATTGGTCAATATTTATTTCATGTGTCATTTTCCTACTGGTCAATATTGTACAATGTTATTTTCTATTTTATGGTACGATGTGGTCTGCTTGGTTGGTATATAAACAGAGTACGTTTGAAATATAGTGATTCATATCTCCAAGGCTGAGACTTGCGTTCTGGACTCAACTGGCTGGGCTAGACAAGGAAGCGGGACCAATCAGAACCCTAGGCCGTTCTTACGTGTTTGCGTCTTTGGTCCGATCGACAATTCGCTGTCCTCTAATCTGCCGTCACAGTTATAGCAGACATTTAAGTCAAAGGTTCCGGGTGTGGCTCCCTAAAAAAGCCATCTGCTTTGGTTCGAGCACCTGGACTAGTATCCCGACCCAGGTACAAATCAAGTGACTTGTGTGGCGCATATGTATTCGGTGACCCTTTTGTACCAATGTTTGTGTGTTGAAATAATGAAATTATAACATAGCCAGCTAGATAATATGCACACAACCTTTCGAGAAACAAAACTTTTGGCGCGGTAAATCGCACTCCCATTTCACTAGTTTATCACACTAACAATTCAAACAACAAAATTTGGTGTAAATCACTTTTAAAAACGGAATTCAATACACATTAGTTTCATTGAGTAATGCTTCATCACTTACCACTTAACACAGATTCGCTACCAACAGATCTATCATCCGCCTCAGCTCGTGTCAATTTCCTAGTTAATTCGTCAATATGTACAGTAAGTTCCTTTTGTTTTATTTCTTCTTTAGATTCTCCGTCTATTGACCCATGTCCGAAAGTTTTAACGACAATGGCTTCTTGTTCAGCAAGCTCATTTTGTAGATGTTTCTGACGCATTTTCAGTTGAGAAAGTTCAGTTTGTGCGGAGCACTTCTCACCATCTGCAACTCTAACCTGTTCAGCAAGGCTAGCTGCAACACCATTTTCTCCACTGGAAAGACCGGATTTTACTGCCTTTACACGTAATAAATAAAAATGTATAAGTCTTTAAAAATGTATGTTGACTAATTAACTAATCTATCCAATTTACAGACTAAGTACACGACAAACCATAAGTTAGGTCCCAAAACTTGATAAATGTATAAAAACTGGCAGAACTGGCCAGAAACGGGGTCAACTAAGAGTGGTCATCCCACATGTGGTACAAACAGACACAACGACTATCTGCTCTTATTGTAAACAATCCGATTACCTGAGGAAAACAAAGGGAAAGAAGTCTTGGGGATATAACAGTTTTATCTGGCTACATATGTATATTAACTATCTAATGCATTGAAGTGCTTTTACAAAATGTATACAAATTATTGTAAAGATAATTACTGTTGAATTGAAGTGAAAATATTACAGTGGTTGTTATAATTTTCTTCTCGTAAGCCCATTAGATAAATGAAGGCTGAGTGCGTTTGGATTCATGTATCGAATATGCTATGTTGTGGGAAAGATGTCGAAAAGGGCAAAGCAGATTTACGGCAGATGATGATTCAAAAAAAAGTTTGAACATTATCAAGTTAAATGATCATTATATTGGAATTTATTGCAATATAATGAAATGATACTGCAAATTACTAACGGTAGTCAACAAATAAAGCAAATCTTATTACCATCAGTAAAATGACAAAAATTCAGCTAACGAAGACACTTAAGCTTAAATTTTACATCGACAGTCGCTGTTTATATAACCAATTCACTATTCTATTATATTTATGGACACGATAGCTTAATCATTACAAGTGGTGACTCGCTAATGTGAAACAGTTGATTCAAATAATTTCAATGGGTACTATGACGTACTATCTGAAGTAAATGCTTACCTGTAAACGCTTTTGAGCCGCTTCAAATTTAACTTGCGCTTCTTCTGACTGTGCTAGAACGGACTGGTACTCAATACCAGCAGCAGCTTCCGCTGCTTTATGTTTAGAAGACAACTGCTCATCAAGCTCCATATACTGTGACTCCATGGACTTAACACGCTGTTTGGCGGCCCGAAGAAATTCAGACGCTCTTTGAGAAGCCCCCTTAGCAACTGCTTCTGTTTTTTGACATGCAGACATTGTAGATTCTATTTCTTCAAGTGCTGTTCCTTGATGCTTTAGATAAACGCTTTAAGAAAACAGTACAGCCTACCTCATCTCTTTGTTTGCAAAGTTCAGCAATACGACTTTCTATAATTTCTTTTGACTTCCGAAGCTAAAAGACAAACGGACTAAATAGAACTAATACGGTGAAATTACTTCTTCCATATTCTTTTTGTGCTCATCCAATGAACGTTCAAGTGTAATTAAATCTCCTTTTGTTCGTTTTTTAGCTTCCTAAAAGCCAGGTGTATATTAGCCGATAACTGATAGTCCACTAACCTCTAAACAAGTATAGTCATAAGCGACAATAAACTTCTCCAGATAATTGATTTCACGTACAACTTTCTGATACTCTAAATAACTGCTCCGTTCTTCACGTAATTTCTTGATAGTAGGGTTAATATCTTCAGTGAGAATCTATAAAAAGCGACATAGTAGTAAGTAAAAAAAGCTCACTCTATCTATTTCTCTTAATTTACTATCTTTCCTTTCAATAGTTTTAAGTGCTGCTTCCTTTTTATTTTCATATAGTTTGGTGCTTGCTGCTTCTTCTAATAATGATAGGATCTAAAGTATATATTTAAATACACTATAACACTTATTTGGTTTACCTCCGGTGGTTTCATATTTAAAATTTTTGTAATCCTACCTTGCATAATTAGAAAGTGAGGATTGTTAACATTAAGTTGCACTGAGTGAAATAAATCATGAACTCTTGTGGTGGTTGCGTTTGTTCCGTTAATCAGATATTTATTTCTGCCTCCAACGACAATCTGCTTTGTGATTGTAAGCTCATCAAACTGCTCATAACCATATGGGGATTGTGACTTATTCATATTGTCAAATACTGCGCTTACGGTAGCCTTTTGTATTCCTGCTTGACCACATTTGTAAACCAAATCATGTAGGTTTGCTGCCCTTACCTATAATCGACTTATCAAGAGAGACAACCAACCTACATGCGAAAGACTTGTTATTCCAAGTAAGAAGCATATAGCATCTAATATATTTGACTTTCCGGAGCCATTTAGACCGGTAATCGCATTGAACTGTGGATCAAATCCATCGATTTCCGTTCTCTGACAATAGGATTTGAAGCCATCAATAACCAACGACTTTATATACATTACGAAATGCGAGACACCTGGACATTCAGATAGTACGCAATATATAAGTACACGACAAATAAATAAATGCTTAGGACAAGGAATCTGCAACAAACCATATTAAATAAACACAAACCTAGGTAAATATACTTTACACCAATGTATGAAAAATTAAAAAGATGGAAACAAGAGCGAAAATAATAGCGGCAGTGTTTGAAACTTAAGATTTAATATTGACTTTTAAGTAGTTTCGACATGATTATGTAAAACATTTGTTATCAACAGTCACTGGACTTATTCAGTCTGTCTAATTACCACAAGGGCTAAGAGTGCTATATACTTTCCTAAATTTTATACGTAGAGTGACTGTTTAGCCTAAAACCACTGCACCTAACTACAAAGCTAAGGACCTTCAGCCACTCAGAAAACAAAATTTAAACCAACGTCAAGGTGCAACGAAATAACCTTGAACTGAATGACAAATAATATATTTGTAATATCCCAATGAGTAGAAAAATTAGATTTTCTGACGTTTCGTGTCTTAGTGTAAACCACTTCTCTGAAGAAGTGATTTTCACTAACTTCAGAAAATCTAATCTTTCTACTCATTGGGATATTACAAATATGCTATTTTTTATAACAATCTACCCAATGTTCAATTTATTCAAAATTATCACATCAAACCATGGTGATGATATCTACTTGAAATGAATAGTTCAAATGGTTGTGGACGGAGTACAAGAAGCTTTCGCTTAACGGGCGTCCGTGTCTATTAGCAGTGGATCACCAATACCTCCAGGCAATAACCTACGTATATTAACGATAACAGAGAAAAATAATCGATAAATCATAGTAAGATTTTATCCTTGGTCCTTAAGATCAGGTCAATTTTCTTCTTAAAAGACTTCTAAGAATTCGCTTGGACTGGCTCAGTCGGCAGGGAATTCCAGCATTTGACAACTCTTAAAGAGTCTGTGTTGTGTCTCTAGTCTCTGGGTGTTAACCCTTAGGTTTGTGTTAGAGCTAAACTTAAGTAGGTGTTTAAGGGGATGTCCAATACTATGTTTCTATATTCTAAATGGGGACGAAAGAAACTGTTGAAGATTATATGGAAAGTTCTTCCTCTAAACTCCCCGAAAATGCGCTTTACTGTTACCAGTACAAGATTTGGCCAGAAGGCATTTTTCTCAGTTAGCGCAACACTTCAAATCGTAGGGTGCCAGTATTCCTTAATCCTTTTCAACTTGGGATACTTCAAGAGAGGAGTTTCCCAAATTATAATTGTAGTCTGCGACATGTCGCAGATGGACTACTTTACACGTTGAAGTGTTAAAGTTAAGTCCGTTATCGTCTGCCCAACTTTGAAGTCGAGACAGATCCTTCTGAAGAACCTATATATCGTCTTGGTTGCGTATCTCTCTCCAAAGTTTCACATCATCAGCAAAATTGATGTCACACGATACATGTTGTGGAAGATCGTTAATATAAATCAAGGAAAGAAAAGGTCCTAGTACTGAACCCTGGGGGAACACACTAGGACATTCCATAGCTTTAGATAAAGTGAAGTTCATCTCGACCTTAAAGTGTTAATTTTTAAGATATGAGCCAATCAATTAGAGGTGATTTAACACCCAGTTGTTTGAACTTATTGATAAGAAATATATGGTTGACCATATCACAATCCTTTGGTTAAATTTCTTTTCTGTTGCCTAAAAATCTTGGTTTAACAACTTATTACCTTACTCACGGCTTTTCAAAGAGAGACAAGTTGGGTTTGATTAACAAAAACGCCTAATTTTCTAGCATACCAGTGATATCATTGAAATAACACCGGACCCCGGATGAACCAACCTATCCTGCCCGGAATATTTCAACCTTATAAAATCGGTCATGGTATATTGAGCTGTTTATTACCAACTGTCGGAGTCAAGAATGGGAAAACGGGAATGGTTAAGTAAGTGAGAGACTCCTATGCACACTGCAGTTCGATTGTAATCTGTTTTATCCCATTCTAAGAATTTGTTTTCAGAAAAAAATCATCATTCTATTAGAATTGTATATGTACTCTGAGTGTACTTAGATAAAAATGCCCCTCAATCTTCAGGTTGAAGGTCAATATAGGGAGTCAGCGGATGTTAAGTCTTCGTTGTATGAGAGTAAAAACTAACTAAGTGATTGAGACTATCATTTACATCGAATACGGTCAAAATCTACGTCTCGCTGACCTTATTAATCTCTCTAACCTTATCAGACTCTCTGACTTCAGGTTTGGCTCATATTTTCCCTGTCATTCAAGAGAGTGATAAGTGCTGCAGAAGTTCTTTGTCCTTTTCAATGACCGTTTATGAGGCCAAACTGAATATACCACATGTAACGACTGGCCAAAACTACAGTACGCCGACGTATGAGAACAGTCTCCTTTGTGCTTCCAAAATTTTTATATGCAAAAGTTTCTTTCTGGACAAAAAATGAAAGTCTCAGAACCGTGAAACATGCACCCCTATAAGCTTACCCGGTGACAAGCGTTTATCCTATCATTGGATATCGAACATACATAGTCGATGACGAAAGCAGAAGAAAACTTAGTTATTTTTGCAGTGCACCACTTGAATGTGACGCAACTTCTCAGACTGTTTAATATTCACAATAGTGATCTCTAGATCACTAGTATTTGATAATAAATTTGTGGCAAACACCAGCTCAAAAACATATACATATTTATCCCTCCACAAAAATAAACCGCAAAATCAAAATTCGCGACAATTGTCAAACCAAGGCTAAGCCACTGTCCGGTGAGCCCAGTTGTTTTGAACACCTTTTCACTCATTGAATCTCAAGCACAGTACTACCGATTATATCAGCTCCTAAGATTAACCGATGCTTTAACTCAGAGGCTGGTAGTAGGCCGTAAATCCTTAAATTTAACAAAAAGTTCGTTGAGAACCCTGAATCACGCATAATAGTACACACATGACTCAAGCGCTAAATGAAAGGACCTCAATTAAAAAGACAATCACCATCCAACATATATACATACAATCTCCCGCGATACATGTACATTTCAATAGTCAGACTTACCGATGCAGAATTATGGTCTACTTCGTTATTAGTACTGCTCTAATGATAGACTCAATCCTAAAATTCTATATGTGTCATGACGTAACTACCTAATCTATGAGATCTTACGTGGAGGTCCCATCATTGTCTACACTGACTCGTCGTATCGCAAACATCGGCAATATAATTGGCTTTTCTTAATGAAACATTTAGACTGGAGATAGAACAATTTATTTAATATGAATAGAACAAGAACGACCACGCCTGCGAGGCTGAGCCATGCCATCCGATTAGTTCTCGAATGAATGTTCCCTCGTTCACTTTTGTTGGCCTTTTCTCCGTGGTACATGTTAAAAGCCTATTTTCTCAGTTGTCGTAGGTTCAACTTTGAGGATTGTATGGTTGAGACCAATACCACCACGTACTAATAAACAAACACTGGGATAAAATGAAGTACACTAGCCAGTAGGTCTTTTGAGAAACTATCACACAGCTGCCACATAATCCATGCAGCAGGATACATTGAACAGAACAAAGAAGACAAAGAGGGATGCCTGGTGCATATGGTAGACTTCATCAAATAGCTCAGATCGTCAACCATACATGAGATCGAAAAACGGGTCCAGAATGAAAGTAAGAGACAACAGGAGGCTTTTTTAAATTTGATAAAAAAACTAAGGTAAAATCTGGAGCACATCGGTTTATGTTCCAAAAAAGAACAAATCAGGAAACTCATGTTATCACCCAAACTTAAGTCAGGATTGTCACCAACTTCAAGGCGTGTGATTCAACAAGCAAATGAGTCAGATGCCAAGTTAACTGATAAAAACGAGAGGTCAAACAACGACAATAGCGAGGAGCACCATACAGATGAAGCCAGGATTAATGTCAAGAAGGTTAATTAAACTTGGATTCAGCCTGTAATATGGGTTGCAATGATATACATCCATTTCTGTTTACTAAGTGACCTGTCTCAACATCTCTAAAACATTTCCTCATATTGAAATGTTTTGAGCAAACGTGTACATCAAAGGTTCTCAACGAGCACCTGAAGTACGTAACAAGGCTCAAGAAGGGAAGTCGTGCTGATTTAATGAAGGGGATCATGGAGACCAACTTGCATTCCAAAGTATCCCGGAAATTTTCACGTTGCTCCAGAGTTCGGCCAAATAGGAAGACTCACAAAAGTTATGCATCAAATCAAATCGTATCTCTAGATTCATTTATTACTACGATGCCAAAAAATGTCGATAAGAGAATTTATGCTGTGAAAGATCTTTCTGTTATATTTTCGGACTATATTAAGCTGGCGGTTGATACAAGAGAAGAAAAATCTAAACTAACAGATTCTAGAAATAAATTTTCCATCTAACCTAGTTCAGTGTGTATGCAAATTCACCATAGTTAATCTCAATAAGACTGAGTTAGTAGCATTGTCACTAGGCCTTAAGTTTACCACTTTAGGAAACGGTTAATAAAGCTGACATCAAAATCTAATTTGAAAACCCTTGTGCCCGAACGGATCAAATAGTAACTTCATCAAAAATGACATCGAAAGATGTATCCTTCCTATTCATCAACATTCCCCTACTTGAAGCTTTCAATATTATGTTCAGTGAAATAACGGATAGATGCATATGAACATTTATTCACGTATCCACAAAAACCAGTTAGTTCTTAGGTGCACGGTGAATGCCCACTTCCGGGTTGACATTAAGCCCATGGCAATTAAGATTCCCTACCACCCATTTCTAAAAAATTGTAGGGTGTGAAAGAAAAATTTAGCGATCGGTGATTGTTGTACTTGTTTTGCAAGTGCGTGCTCAAGTGATAATGAACAAACATTTTGTCACCTTTAATAATTTTGTAATTGGTCGTAAACTGTTCATCTTTGTAATCTGATTAGTTGAAATCAAAATCGCATCAAGTGCTGTGATTGGATGTCAGAATTTTCATTTTTTACATTTGAAATTTAATGATAATGAATAAATCTTTTTGTGTCATGTTAGTCGTGAAAAGAATTTAGACATTTTAAGAAAAAAACACGAACTTAAGTTCAATCCTACTTGTAACGGCCGAACCACCAATATTCGGTTGGAACAACGGACTGACGAACCCAAAATTTATTCGATTAGACCAGACCAAGTTCCTCTGTATAGCTCACAACGCGTCTTTGAGATACTCGTATTATATTATATCAAAACACAAACTATGTGCTGAATATAAACGGTTCTAATTAAGAAAACAGAGCAAATTACATCAAAAATACAAAATACCTCAAACGGTACAGCCTGTGCTATACAGTCAGAAGTTTCTCTAACGCAAAGTAGTGCGCTAAACAATGAAAGAGACGGTTAATACTAAAGGGTTTGATACCTGAGAATCAATACAAATATTCCCAATAAGATGGGATCAAATATCTATCTGCAGTGATTGCAGCAGTTCTCCCAAGCAGACAGTCAGAAGGTTAACAGTCACAAACTGAACCACGCCGTGACCTTGAGCTTAGTCAAACACAACCTTACTGTCAATGGTCCGGCCACATGCAATAGAAAATTAGGTAACAAAAATAAGTCTTTAATCAAAATCACATAGTAAAGGCTCGAACGGGGAAGACTGAAGAACGAAAGACATGGTTAAACCAGATCGAAACAAAGGTTGGAATACACAAAAGGGAGTAGTAACAAATAAATGAAAATACTGTTCAACAAAGAAGCTGCAGAGGGATTTTCACTGTTCTTTTTCCGTTACACTACTGTTAGTGAATGTGTATAGCGAGATAAATTTTTGATTTCCGATTAAGGGATTTAATGTTAACCTTAAATTGAAGTCGTTAGCTATCTTGCCACAAATACTTATATGTATCACATAAAAAGCCAGTTTTGGGAAAAAGAAAGTTAAAACCGGTTTGAATATTTGATAATAGTGCTTACTGAATTAGGTCGGTAGTCAAATGTTGAATATCAAAATAATAATGAAATTATCAACAAAGTTTGTGCTTAAATTTTTTTGGAACACATGATCTGTTCATGGAAAGAAGAAATCAACATATTAATAAATCGTCATGATAATTTATTTATTACGGCGAACGAACCGTAAACTATGGGTTAATGAAACGACTTTTAGGGAATATTAAAGAATTAATAATGTCTCCACAATATGCACTGAATATTTAGTAAATGGTTGTTTTGTAAATGGTCCTTCGTAATAAGAATTACAAAACGTTAGATTTCAATACGGTTAATTTGAAAATCCATTGAAACGGTTTATTGTTTGCACTTGTAAATTATTTGTAGTTCTGTATTTTAAAATACATTTTTCGGTCGTAATAAAAACTAGTGTGTTTAATCAGTCATGTGTGAATATTGCTAATCGTAATATAAAACCTGAAATATCTAGACACTACGAATGTAACCATTTTTGACAAGCATTTGAAATATTAGTTTCATGAAGTGTAAATGAACAAGCCTACGTTGTCTGACTCAATAAATGTCTATCGACATTAAACGTATAAATATGAATTAGGTCAACTGTATCAATGCACATTTAAAATGTCATTATCATTTGTTTTCCCTATGATTATTATTTTTTCATTATCTATATCTTAATCTGCACATCAATCGGAATGATGGATCGTGATAACCTTGATCACACCCTCCTTATAACATATGATATGTACACAACAGTCTTAATTTCATTATTATTATCTGCATTGACAATACTCCATTCTCGTACTATGCATTTAATTGACGTAAAATGTTTTGCACTTTCAATTTCTCTCAAATGCTGTAGCATTTATTATGCAGTAAAGCGTTTTCACTGCAAATCATCCCGACCTTTAATGAATGACCTTTTTAATTTGTAAAATATATATATATATTTACAAATTATAAATATATATAAATTATAAATATATCGTAACATATGTAAACGTTCACCATTGTCAACACATTACATTGTCAAATTCATAAATGTCATGCCTTATTTTTGGTCTTTATAAAATATTAAAATTATGGACTTATAATTGTATAGTGTGATGATGAAGTGATTGAAAACGATTGTTCGCTAATTTATTTTTCATTTTTGAATATTTTATGAGAATTTTCAAGTGCTACAATGTGATTATTAAAGAGGTGGGCAAATGAAAACGGTGATATAATCAGTATTTATGAATAACAATGAAGGCTTAGTGGACGATCATATGAACGTCTTACGTACGCATAGTTCTGGTTTAAGGTATTTTTAAAATAAAACAGCCATATAAATTTATTATTTTTGTATTCATGTAACGGCTAATACTCTTATTTTTTTACACTTAATATACGACCTTTAATCACATTAATCATTTCAGTGATGATGGTTTCAACTAGTTTAATAATCTCATGATTATATTCCGAAAGATGATAATTTTCTCAATTTAGTTTTCTTCTCTGAGCTTTAATCACATTTACCATTGTAACTGTATTATTATATTCATTAATAAATGTACTTATAAATTTATTGACCTAACGACAAAATAACATTTTCCACTATATTGAAATATTCCTATGAAAATGTACTACAGTGTACTATTATTATAAAGTTGAGAAATTTGTTGCTAATGCATGAACGATAATCACCCCGCATGGTGCGGGATCGTGGATGCGCACTGCTGAGGAGTCCCATACCAGGACGAAACGGCCGTCCAGTGCTTCCAGGTTTTCAATGGTGGTCTAGCTTCAACTGACTCATGATTTCAATCTGTGAAATTTCTAAAAAAACTTCACAAAACCCATTCTGATAATAATAATAATCACCTGCTCACTAGTGACTGACTTCAGGAGACACTTCTGGAGTTCTAGTGAGAAGTCGTTACCAGTGGAGTTCAACCAGGTCTGTTGTGAGATAGGAACTCACTGAGGACAATGGTTTACGGTAGCGCAACTTCGTGGATTGGTTGAAGTTAGACATTAACACCGTTGGATGCCGGCTCAGTGGTCTAATGGTTAAGTGCTCGCGCGCGAAGCCAGTAGGTCCTGGGTTCGAGCCCCGGGTGGTGCGGGGTCGTGGATGCGCACTGCTGAGGAGTCCCATACTAGGACGAAACGGCCGTCCAGTGCTTCCAGGTTTTCAATGGTGGTCTAGCTTCAACTGACTCATGATTTCAACTTGTGCAATGTAGAATTATTAGATTAGTGTTCAATCGATAACAAACTCTTGTCTAAGTTTTCTTAACCTAATCTAATAAACGTGTGAAACAAGTTCACGAATACATGAGCGATTATCGCTTTTCGATTATTAATGTCTAATGGATATGTAAATGCATTTGACATTAAAAATTACTTAATCACTTGACCTTTGCCATAGAAAAAACAATATTGGGAAAAATTAATTTAAATCAATTTGTGGGAGGCCCTGAAAAGGGCCTTTAATCGTTCTCGCGGTGGGACGTCCAAACTGTTAGTTGGTAATGGCGCCACACATCGGACAGTGGACTGGTCGTACGTTCGGTGATGGGTCATAAGCACAGAACCTATGAAACATTGCTTCACAAGTACAGAAAACCCAACCAACTGCATCACCAGTTTCACATGGCAGCTGTGCCAGATTACAGATGTCACACAAACGGTCGTATTCCTTCTCTTCTTCATATTGCATGTCGCGTTCCGTTAACTCTTCGGAGTTTAGGGAAACTACTCCATCGTCCAAATCAACGTTTCCTCGGTGAATCGAAGGCCTTGCAACGTGAGTCGACGTTCTTGTTTCACTGCACAATTGCGGTTCTGCCTGTAAGATCAACGGCGTTGGTGGTAGTCTACCGTGAAATTCTTGATAAGCATGGTTATAAAGTGAACTGCATTGATCCTCAGACATTCGCCTCACTAACGCAATCAATGCATTCTGCATACTCGGCTGGCTCAATTGCATTGGGAAATAATTATCAACCGCAATATGAGTGAGATAAGTATCAGAGTGTAACCATCTATCACAAATTGACTGTATGTTCACATCAGTAGTACTGCGTATACAGTAAGCCAATATGTGCCGACATGGCGAACCGTTTTCAATGGAAAAAGAACAAAAGCAGCGCATGGAATCACGGTGTACATTGTAAGTGCCTGTTGCGTCAACAGCCGTGAATAAGTCAACAGACATTACAAACTCCGTAATGGGAGTGCACAGGTGTCGCTTCAGTACTTGACATGCAGCTGAAGTTAATCGTTCCTGAAGTCCACGCATCGCTGGATCTTGACCGATGTTGGCTTTTATCCAGCAATCGGATGTATATTTCTGTAATCTTGCTTCCATCTAATATCCAGTGCGAAGCAGCACACTGAAAATGGATCTCAGCACCTGTGTTTTTCGATTAAGCTGATACATCTTCAAAATTCGATGACTCGTCTCCACGAAGTTGGTATTATTTTGTTCAAGCAGCGTTGCTGATGGTCGAAAAGCAGTAGACCATTTGTGTTTTTTCGGTAACAGGTGGTCTCTCACATATCTGGCAAATGTTTCGTCGGAATTTTCGATTAACGTTAGTACATTGTTAAAACTACAAAATAATATTATGCACATTTTGATTTGCCTTTCGATTGTTCGACTGAACATTAGACCAAAAAAAGTTGTATAATTTCTGATCGCACCCTCCACATTGACAGTTAATGTGTTAATGTTAGTGAACGGTACACTCACCCTCTTTATCACATTGCGAACAAGGTGTACACGACACAAAATATGGTGAGCATTGGGATACACCTGCATGATGGCAGCAGCTATTGCAGGTGAATTATCGGTCACAATGCCTATCACCTGTCGACTGTTGGTAGACCGTTGGAAAAAGAAGAGGAATCGAGAAATCAAGGCCGACGTTTCGCGACTTAAAAATGCAATGCAAACGGGTATTGCCTTAAAATTCATATCAAGGGCTACGACCTGATATAAATAGACGTTCTCGTTATTCGTCTTGTACGTCCCGTCAAAACCAATAACATCACAGAAACGAACTGTCAAATTCATTTGCTCAGCAGTCATGAAGAAAACGTACGATAGACAGTTCTCATCGTCTAATTCGTATTCGCATAGCCCACCCAAAGATGTTATGTGAGCTTTCAATTTTCCGTAATCACCCATCGTTTACATCATAAATTGGCAAATGGCTTACCAGGAATGTCTGCCTGTGAGAACACTTTGTACTGCATATTATAAATATCTTGATCATTCAGTAGTTTCCCATAAGAATGGTAAGCATAATTTTTAATGTGGAATGAAGCAGTACCAGATATTAGCAGCGGTCGCACATTTTCAAGCTGGACCTCCGTTAACCTGTGCACCCATGAATTAGCTTGGTACCTCAGGGAATTGCACTCGTGGTTGTGATGCACATTCCCACGTACAATAGTCCAGTGGCCGTCGATAATCTTACAATACATGAAGGCCGGACATTGAGTGTTCATGGAAGCCCTTCATGACCAAAATTTTTAATAACATTAATCAATTTACCTCCTCCGTCTGATCCGCTAAGACGAACCGCTAGATGTTATACGGCCATGTCTCCAGCACACAAATTTAATATACGGGTTTTCATCTCTGCACAAATGCGAATCTCGAACTACATAATGACAGTAAGTTGATCTTTCATAATTTGTGATAGCGAACTTCAACGCTTCAAGCGATGGAAACGCATCGAGAAACAAGGTTGTCAAAAAGACTTCCTCCATTTCTGTTACGTGAGGAACAACAGCACTTGTACTCGGCACGTTACTGTCCTCCACAATGATGATTAAAATGTACTTCGTCCACAAGAACTGATGTTTTATAACAATTCGACAAAACATAACTAACCAATTAAAACGAACTTTAAAACTAGCCATTTCATTGGATGAAACGGGATAAAAAATATTGTAATTTTGGGTTGAAAAAACATTTTTAAAAGGGGTGGGTTGGTTTTTTTTTAAAATTGCCATGAGGCTAATGAATTTCCCACTTCCGGGTCCACAATGAATACTATAGATAGATGGATGGTGTAGCCATGGGGTTACCATCGGGGCCTCTACCGACAAACAGGTTTTTGCAAAACTAGAAGGCGAACAATTTTAAGAGCACAATCAATCATCTAGCAGCTTACTGTGGCTATATAGATGATGCTTTCATAATATTAAAAAAATATGGAAAGGATAATTTACCTAATAACTTTAATAATATTCATCCATCAATCACCTCTTCATTAGATGATGAGCAGAATAAGAGCATATCGTTTTTAGATGACCAACCAACTAGAAGAGTAGAAGGAATATTAACAAGAGGAATACATAGAAAGCCTATATTTGGACAATGTACTCATTTCTATAGTGTTATACCAGATATGACTTGTTTGAGGATTTAAAAGCTACTCATTATATTTCATCAAAATAATCAAACGGTTTACTAGTTAGTCTTTCTCACACTGCTGAAGCCGTCGGAGTCTATCTTCACAAACCAAGTCTTTGCATTTAAAAATGGTTTGTACAACCACTCATGCTACCTTGGCCATCAGTACAGAAGTGAGTCTGCAGCTGAACTTTGATGAAAGCCTTTCCTCCAAAAATATTCTAACTATTGGCCAAGTTCTTCAACTCTTGTATTTCACATATTCTAAGCATTTGTCCCTTGATTTTTACATAGTTACTATAATACCAACCTTCCATCAAAATATTTTTTTGTTTTTTTCTTTTTATATATTACGCGATGTAGAAACTGATTTTTTGAGTAATCACTTTGATTATTATCGTCCTCTTTCTTTCAACTACCCAATATTATTTTATAATTATTACGCGACGTAACTACCAATGAGTATTATTTCATTGTTGTGTAACATACATATATATTAGTGCAAAGACATGATGAAAAACTATCCGGACAGAAACGTCTCCGGTTGATCTGTTCTATTTTGTCCAAATCTGGAAAAGGGAATTTTTACTTCTTATACTGTAAGCCGTTACCAAAGGAAGGGAAAGACGCAGTTTTCTCTTTAGTCTTTAAATGAAGAGGTAAAAAAAACCTGAGCTGCGAAAGGCTACTAGCGCTACATTTAAGACCACAGCGTTATTAGAAAGTTTGGTGAACGACCAAATAAAGAGGTCTGTAAACGCCTACAAACTGTTGTTTAAGGGAGTGTTTGGATAAGACGGACTCTACACATGAAGTATAGAGCATGAAGAAGAACGATGTTAAGGGTGATAAAACTGTGGCACATTTCCTGACATTCATCGGAAAAGAAGCATATAGCTTATTCAAAACTTTGGCAGAACCAGGAAAGCCTATTTCACTTCCTTATGCAAAAACTATTATCAAATCATGTAATTGCACCAGTTTTGAATGCCGTGAAAAGATGAAATTTCATAAGATTATTCATCACAATGACCAAGATGCTAGGGAATTCATCCTTGGATTACAAAAATGTAATTTTGGTAACCATCTTCATGTGCAACTGAGAGATCGATTAATTGCAGTAAATAACATACAGGGTCTAGAAAGAGAGCTGTTAAAAACGCTTAAGTGTTCATTTAAGATGCTAGAACTGCATGTATCGACTACGATATCCATTCGATTGAAATTTTTAATGCTTTGCTTAGTCGTAGTGATGAAGAACAATCTCAGGGCCAATCAAACTTGCGTTCGTTTGATAGTGATTCCTATTGTCGTGTAAATATGAAAGTTGTTTCAACAAGAAATTACAAAGCAAATCACAAAGGTGAGAACAAGTTTGGTAAATGCTTATCTTGTGTCAAATTTTATTTTCATAATTCATGTGCATTTCGTAATGTCAAATGCTTTAAATGTGGTAAGATAGGACACATTCAGTCAGTAAGAAAAACTACTGTTCATTTTGCCTCAATTAGTACTAAATCTTGTTTTCTAGATCCCAATAATTCGGCTGCTCCTAATGATTATTTATTTTTGTGAGCCATTTTTAAAGCTAATGTTCATATTCAGAAGTACAGGGTGGTCCAGTCTTTCTTACAAGACGAATAATTCCGTATGGTCTTCGAGAAGCAGTACATAAGACATTGACCGATTTGTGTGCAAAATGTATAATTTAACCGATTCAGTCTCTTGCATGGAGTGCCTCTATTGTTACGCCACTGAAGTCGGACGGCAAGACCCCTAGAATATGTAGTGACTATAGATTAACACTGAACTCCGGTTTGTTGAAGCAAGTGTGCACAAAGGTAGAGGCTGAAGATATTCTAAATCGATTTCATGGTTCTGAAGTTCTCTCGAAAGTTGACCTATGAGATGCTTATCTGCGAACCCCTCCAGATCAACCTTCGTCTGTTTTGACGACAATTAACACCCCTTTCGGTCTGTTTAAATACAAATTCATTCCTTCTGGTCTAATTTGTCCTCCAGCCCTTTTTCATGAAGTTATGAATAAGGTAATCAGTGATCTTGAAGGTGTTGATGTTTATCAAGACGATCTCATTGTTCATGGATCTGATGATGTAGTTGATGACCAGAGACCTATTGCTTTATTGCGTCGTTTAATTGAAATGAATATTAGAGTGAATCCGAATAAGTGTTTATTTTGTATATCTAGTTTTGAATGTCTCGGATACCTAGTTGATAGTAATGGTTGTAGACCAGATATGAAACGACTAGCTCCACTGACAAATGCACCGTCTCCAAAAACTGTTACAGAACTACGTTTACTAGTGGGTGCTCTTCAATACTATTCCCGCTTCATTCCTAATTTTTCTTGTCGTGCCAACTGTTTGCTTAATATTTTGACACAGTTCATTCAAAAGGGGTGAGGAACAAGAGCCATGCTTACGAAGTCTACTAATGTTTCTTCGAACTTACTCCCCTAGTGTACATTCTCTGCTTATAACTGATGGTATATTCTTATATATATAAATATTCTGCAAAACAGCCAGCAACGATCGATCACACAAACACAATTCAAAACATATATCTATAAAATAGTATTGCCATGGAAGATTTTTTAAACATTTAATCGATAATTTAGTCAATCGACTCCTATTAAAATATTTAAACATTTAATCGATAAGCTCTTCAATCGACTATGCGCGTGGGTGGTAAGAAATAACCAAGCATACATCTGCATACAAGCTCTACACAGATAAAATCACAAAATATGAGTTTTGGAGATTTATTGTCTCCAACACTCCCCCCCTTTTTATTAGCGTG
>CALYCG020000016.1:0-28334 GCA_944470205.2 Schistosoma margrebowiei | reverse complement strand
GGTCTAGATGTATATGATGCTTGCTACATAACTATATGGCCAGCAAGCACACTGTGGAACCAAAAGCGTGAGTGTGTGTGTGTGTGTGTTAAAAATCCATATATATTTTTGAGTGTCAATCAAGTGTGGATAAATTATTGATCATTGAATAAAGCTAATAATAATAATAATAATAATAATAATAATAATAATAATAATAATATTAATAATAATAATAATAATAATAATAATAATAATAATCTGTATGTAACAAATAATATGAGAATAGATTGGCGTTGATGAGCACACTCGCGCTCAATCATACACACACAGAAATGAACATAGTGAATGGAGTGTCTGGATTACAGTGACTAGACAAATGATACAATAGTTGAATGGGCTTGCTACATAAGCTCCCATCCAGAACATTGATGTTTTATTTACAAAATATATTTTCATTCACATCTATGTTCGACAGAGAGAAGAAACGGAATTGTTTTGAAAATAAATGTACAACTCGATATGATGAGTAAGCGTTAAGTTGTAATAACAGCTTGTGTGTTGAAACGTTTTATATCATATATATATATATTTAAAAGTGTATTTAACATCAGCGAATTGCATAAATTTAAAATGTAAGCATAATGTTGATCCGTGGAGCCAATAAAATAATAGTAATGAAAATAAAGAATGATTTTTGTGTTAAGAGAGCAATCTGAGGAATTGGTCTAGATGTATATGATGCTTGCTACATAACTATATGGCCAGCAAGCACACTGTGGAACCAAAAGCGTGAGTGTGTGTTTGTGTGTGTGTTAAAAATCCATATATATTTTTGAGTGTCAATCAAGTGTGGATAAATTATTGATCATTGAATAAAGCTAATAATAATAATAATAATAATAATAATAATAATAATAATAATAATAATAATAATAATAATAATAATAATAATAATCTGTATGTAACAAATAATATGAGAATAGATTGGCGTTGATGAGCACACTCGCGCTCAATCATACACACACAGAAATGAACATAGTGAATGGAGTGTCTGGATTACAGTGACTAGACAAATGATACAATAGTTGAATGGGCTTGCTACATAAGCTCCCATCCAGAACATTGATGTTTTATTTACAAAATATATTTTCATTCACATCTATGTTCGACAGAGAGAAGAAACGGAATTGTTTTGAAAATAAATGTACAACTCGATATGATGAGTAAGCGTTAAGTTGTAATAACAGCTTGTGTGTTGAAACGTTTTATATCATATATATATTTAAAAGTGTATTTAACATCAGCGAATTGCATAAATTTAACATGTAAGCATAATGTTGATCCGTGGGGCCAATAAAATAATAGTAATGAAAAAAAGCAGGATTTTGTTGTTAAGAGAGCAATCTGAGGACTTGCTCTAGATGTATCTGATGCTTGCTACATAACTATATGGCCAGCAAGCACACTGTGGAACCAACAGCGTGAGCGTGTGTGTGTGTGTGTTAAAAATCCACATATATATTTGAGTGTCAATCAAGTGTGTATAAATTATTGTTCATTGAATAAAGTTGATCATATTAATAATAATAATAATAATAATAATAATAATAATAATAATAATAATAATAATAATAATCTGTATGTAACAAATAATATGAGAATAGATTGGCGTTGATGAGCACACTCGCGCTCAATCATACACACACAGAAATGAACATAGTGAATGGAGTGTCTGGATTACAGTGACTAGACAAATGATACAATAGTTGAATGGGCTTGCTACATAAGCTCCCATCCAGAACATTGATGTTTTATTTACAAAATATATTTTCATTCACATCTATGTTCGACAGAGAGAAGAAACGGAATTGTTTTGAAAATAAATGTACAACTCGATATGATGAGTAAGCGTTAAGTTGTAATAACAGCTTGTGTGTTGAAACGTTTTATATCATATATATATTTAAAAGTGTATTTAACATCAGCGAATTGCATAAATTTAAAATGTAAGCATAATGTTGATCCGTGGAGCCAATAAAATAATAGTAATGAAAATAAAGAATGATTTTTGTGTTAAGAGAGCAATCTGAGGAATTGGTCTAGATGTATATGATGCTTGCTACATAACTATATGGCCAGCAAGCACACTGTGGAACCAAAAGCGTGAGTGTGTGTGTTAAAAATCCACATATATATTTGAGTGTCAATCAAGTGTGTATAAATTATTGTTCATTGAATAAAGTTGATAATATTAATAATAATAATAATAATAATAATAATAATAATAATAATAACAATAATGATAGTAATAATCTTTATGTAACAAATAATATGAGAATAGATTGGCGTTGATGAGCAGACTCGCGCTCAATCATACACACACAGAAATGAACATAGTGAATGGAGTGTCTGAATTACAGTGAGTAGACAAATGATACAATAGTTGAATGGGCTTGCTACATAAGCTCCCATCCACAACATTGATGTTTTATTTACAAAATATATTTTCATTCACATCTATGTTCGACAGAGAGAAGAAACGGAATTGTTTTGAAAATAAATGTACAACTCGATATGATGAGTAAGCGTTAAGTTGTAATAACAGCTTGTGTGTTGAAACGTTTTATATCATATATATATATATTTAAAAGTGTATTTAACATCAGCGAATTGCATAAATTTAAAATGTAAGCATAATGTTGATCCGTGGAGCCAATAAAATAATAGTAATGAAAATAAAGAATGATTTTTGTGTTAAGAGAGCAATCTGAGGAATTGGTCTAGATGTATATGATGCTTGCTACATAACTATATGGCCAGCAAGCACACTGTGGAACCAAAAGCGTGAGTGTGTGTGTGTGTGTGTTAAAAATCCATATATATTTTTGAGTGTCAATCAAGTGTGGATAAATTATTGATCATTGAATAAAGCTGATAATAATAATAATAATAATAATAATAATAATCTGTATGTAACAAATAATATGAGAATAGATTGGCGTTGATGAGCACACTCGCGCTCAATCATACACACACAGAAATGAACATAGTGAATGGAGTGTCTGGATTACAGTGACTAGACAAATGATACAATAGTTGAATGGGCTTGCTACATAAGCTCCCATCCAGAACATTGATGTTTTATTTACAAAATATATTTTCATTCACATCTATGTTCGACAGAGAGAAGAAACGGAATTGTTTTGAAAATAAATGTACAACTCGATATGATGAGTAAGCGTTAAGTTGTAATAACAGCTTGTGTGTTGAAACGTTTTACGTCATGTATGTATAAAAGTGTATTTAACATCAGCGAATTGCATAAAGTTAAAATATATGCATAATGATGATCCGTGGAGCCAATAAAATAATAGTAATGAAAATAAAGAATGATTTTTGTGTTAAGAGAGCAATCTGAGGAATTGGTCTAGATGTATATGATGCTTGCTACATAACTATATGGCCAGCAAGCACACTGTGGAACCAAAAGCGTGAGTGTGTGTGTGTGTGTGTTAAAAATCCATATATATTTTTGAGTGTCAATCAAGTGTGGATAAATTATTGATCATTGAATAAAGCTAATAATAATAATAATAATAATAATAATAATAATAATATTAATAATACAAATAATCTGTATGTAACAAATAATATGAGAATAGATTGGCGTTGATGAGCACACTCGCGCTCAATCATACACACACAGAAATGAACATAGTGAATGGAGTGTCTGGATTACAGTGACTAGACAAATGATACAATAGTTGAATGGGCTTGCTACATAAGCTCCCATCCAGAACATTGATGTTTTATTTACAAAATATATTTTCATTCACATCTATGTTCGAGAGAGAGAAGAAACGGAATTGTTTTGAAAATAAATGTACAACTCGATATGATGAGTAAGCGTTAAGTTGTAATAACAGCTTGTGTGTTGAAACGTTTTACGTCATGTATGTATAAAAGTGTATTTAACATCAGCGAATTGCATAAAGTTAAAATATATGCATAATGATGATCCGTGGAGCCAATAAAATAATAGTAATGAAAATAAAGAATGATTTTTGTGTTAAGAGAGCAATCTGAGGAATTGGTCTAGATGTATATGATGCTTGCTACATAACTATATGGCCAGCAAGCACACTGTGGAACCAAAAGCGTGAGTGTGTGTGTGTGTGTGTGTGTTAAAAATCCATATATATTTTTGAGTGTCAATCAAGTGTGGATAAATTATTGATCATTGAATAAAGCTAATAATAATAATAATAATAATAATATAAAATAAAAATAATCTGTATGTAACAAATAATATGAGAATAGATTGGCGTTGATGAGCACACTCGCGCTCAATCATACACACACAGAAATGAACATAGTGAATGGAGTGTCTGGATTACAGTGACTAGACAAATGATACAATAGTTGAATGGGCTTGCTACATAAGCTCCCATCCAGAACATTGATGTTTTATTTACAAAATATATTTTCATTCACATCTATGTTCGACAGAGAGAAGAAACGGAATTGTTTTGAAAATAAATGTACAACTCGATATGATGAGTAAGCGTTAAGTTGTAATAACAGCTTGTGTGTTGAAACGTTTTATATCATATATATATTTAAAAGTGTATTTAACATCAGCGAATTGCATAAAGTTAAAATATAAGCATAATGTTGATCCGTGGAGCCAATAAAATAATAGTAATGAAAATAAAGAATGATTTTTGTGTTAAGAGAGCAATCTGAGGAATTGGTCTAGATGTATATGATGCTTGCTACATAACTATATGGCCAGCAAGCACACTGTGGAACCAAAAGCGTGAGTGTGTGTGTTAAAAATCCATATATATTTTTGAGTGTCAATCAAGTGTGGATAAATTATTGATCATTGAATAAAGCTAATAATAATAATAATAATATTAATAATACAAATAATCTGTATGTAACAAATAATATGAGAATAGATTGGCGTTGATGAGCACACTCGCGCTCAATCATACACACACAGAAATGAACATAGTGAATGGAGTGTCTGGATTACAGTGACTAGACAAATGATACAATAGTTGAATGGGCTTGCTACATAAGCTCCCATCCACTTTCTTTACTTATACCGGGTAATTGAGTTTTTAATCTATCTCTTTTTTGCTTGCACGCCGTGTTCTCACCTGAGTGGAATCTGCCAGTCCTGACTCTTTTGTTGTGTTTCAGATCGCTCTTGCTTGCAAGTAAACGCTAACAATACATGTCACATTTCAACTACTTGTCAAAATTAGTTAATGATTTTGCCAACTTGAATTTCTCATATTGATAACTTGTGCGTTGTTATTTGCAAACTAAATTTAAAAAAAAATCAGGTCAATGATTTGGTCTTATTGCAAATGCATACTTACAAAACACTTGCTGACATTACGTCAAAACCTACCTACTGATTTACATTACTGCATACAGAGATTTCTTATCGTAAATATATGGTGCTCAACTACATAGAATGAACAATGTAAAGTTGGAGACGACTTTTACTTTTGATGGACTTGCAAAATTAAGTAACAACTACTCACTTAGCCATAAACTACTTTGCTCGAGAATACATTGTGTTTATTATCGATACCCTTTTCGAAGTGTATTAAGAAACAACTCTTTCGTGTTTAGAATTACTGTTTGCAAAAGCACCTAAGTATTATGTCCCGACAAGCATAATGAGTGTTAACTTTTGGGATCCATTTGTGGACCGATACTATGCGTATGTTTTTACCGTACAATTGGTAAATAACTAAACTGTTCATATTCATTGCCCTCTTACTATGAGCTTTATTTTAACCTACGAACTATTATTATACGATTTACTATTCCTGAGTTATGCCCTGTCCATTAATTACTACCTCTTACATTCACAGCCACATCTGGCCAATTTTGTATAAATGATGTTTCATATGTTATTGGCACGATGTGATCTGTCTGGATGGTATATAAACCTGGTATGTTTGAAATAAATGATTCATATTGCAGAGGCTGAGATTGGTGTTCTGGACTTAACTTGCTGGGCTAGTCAGGAATCAGGACCAATAAGGACTCGAGACTGCTCGTACGTATTTTATGCATTATTGCTCTCTAATTGGCGGTATCGTTACGTTATACATTAACAGGGCATAAAGGTTACAAGTTATAACAAGTATAAATATCATTTGATTCTTTCTCTGGGATTATTATTAGTTTAAGAAAGAATAAACGTTTATTAATTCACCGATCCTTGACGTTTAGCGTGATTAAAACTGTCCGCAGTCATTATCTTACCACGGTGATTTGTTCATATGTTTACACGCACAAAACAATTATCACAAGATCAAGCTGTGCTAACATAACTCGTTGGAATAGCAAAATAAATATAAGTTTACTACGTGTGTATTAAGCATTTTATAAGCTTTCAACATCAGCAATCACTAATAAAGTTAGTTACAAGTTTACTTTTAATAATATGCACGGTATTTCTCTTGTCACGATACCTAACCGACTTCAGTCCCATTTTTATGTGACCGAAAAAACTTAATCCAACTTTTTACTTCAACATCTATTCACAGTCAGGAGTACAGCACGGCAGTTTAATGGGACTGACGTTTATTTTCTTTACAAGTCATAATTTCTTTATCGAAATGCGGACTGAACAGTCAGACAGAATCTTTTATCAAAAACAAAATTAAAGTGTAAAAATGAAAATTCTCACACCCAATCAAACCACTTTGTGCTACTTACATTCGGACTAACCACATTGCAAAGATGTACAGTTTACAACCAATTAACAAACTCCTACAGGCAACAAAATGTTTGTTCATGTATCACATGAGCACACACTTTCAAAAACAAGTTAACCAGTCACTTATTTCTAAGTGTTTTTAATCGCACCCACACATTTTTCACCAATCGGGGTCAGGAATCACAATAACCGTGCAATAATTATTTCATTTTTTTACTTCACTGCATGCTCTATTAAATAAATTTCTAAAGGATGAAAATTGTTTTCATAACCTTTGAATGGCTGGTTACATTTCGCTGATATCATTATTTGTGTTGGCATACCGCTTCATAATTAGTAAGTGAAGTTTCTTGACTTCCTTCTCAACTTCTAGTTCTCCCGCCTATCTGGTTTTAAAACAGTTCTACACAGACCACCTGGAATACTAAATTTTTTCCTCGATGCCTGGTGTTCCTAGGCCTAATTAAACTTAGCTAGTTAATTGTAAACACTATTAAACTTGGTAAATCATGCTGCAGCTAATTGTTTTAGAATCAACATGTATCGCGTAACAGATTAGTTGAACTGCATCTTTAACGAAGCGCTGATCAGATTTGTTTTGAAAGATGGTGTAACATAAATTCTAGACAAGTATTGTAACACAATTTATATTTTATACATGTTATTAACAGCATTTCCATCTTAGTTTTATCAGTACAGTAGAAGACAGGAACATTTAGTGAGAAAATATCCGTCGTGCACAGGATAAAAATACAAATATAATGAAAGTAAATTAGGAAAATATACTCTAAACATGAGTACAGGTTGATTAAGGGAAGCAAAAGATAATACGACAATAATGAAGAGCAACAATATATACCTAGAACATGAATGATGAGAAATACTATTTTTGAACTCACATTGTTTTTAAAGTAGCAGTAGTTTTTGATATAATACACATTATTCAGACTTACATAGATCTACTAACATATAAGCAAACTACCAAAAGACAACAAGAAAGTTTTACAGCAAACTGAAGTACAACCACTTAAAAATCAGTAGAAAAAACCTTAAGTTATCAAGAGATCGGAATCTTTAATGAAGCAGTGCATACAAAAATTGGAGTGTTACATGTAGAACAAGAAACAGTAAAATGTTGCCCAAAAAGTATCGAATATATTTTCCAACGCCGTTAACTCTAAACAGTTACAGTTGATGACAATGCTGTACGTGTAGAACGTGTGGATGATGAACTATGCTCTGATTGCTTTATACAAAAAGCTCCATTGTAATTATTATTATTATTATTATTGGTTGTATTTACTGATATATTCAATGAGTTACCACTTGTTTTCGATTTGCATTGATTCCCAGGAGCATCTAAGCGTATACTGGTAGTGACTTCACTGTTTACTAAAACACCGAAAGAAAAAATACTTGAAATTAAGTTGGCTGAAAAATCTTTTTAGAGAAACAGTAGGAAAAATGAATATATATGATCATACCACAGCAACCCATGGAAATGTGAACATTTCACAAAGCAAAGTCGCGAGCACGTTTTAAAGTAATTTAAATATCATCTCAACTACTAATTTGGTTGGATGATTGTTTCAATGATGAGATAACATCAAGGATACACAAACGTCGTCTTATTGTGTCAATACTATTCTGAAAATCGATGAAATTCAGTTCATAACTAATACCAAAGATTTTAGGTCTTTGAATTAACCACAATTATTGTACATTAGTTTTTAGCATTTACTACAGACTAATCTGTCCCCGAATACTCCCCTATTCGGGGCAGTACATTTACGTTATTTTCCCTGTCGAAAACACTTGTGGAAGTTCTCAAAAGTAAGGCTAATTAGATATTTTTTTCGCGTAATGCTAGAGTGATATGCACAAACGATTTCCATCATATACTTTAACATGTTGCTCGAACTTCATAGATATATGTGTAAAGATAATGCATTCTAAACATTTACTTAAACCTGAACAATGAAACACTCGACTTTTAACTAGAGGTACTAGTTCGAACGACATTAAGTTAACTCCAGACTAGGGGTGCTTAAAATATATGGCTCTATGTCATAATTATTCAATTAATATATGACAATATGCTAAAATGAATATGCCCTACAATTTAGGAATATAAAGAAAATGTTAAATAAGAACATTTACTACAACTTACTTATGTCGTCTGACAAAGCTGTAAATCGATTAACAGGACTTCTTGAAGTACAGGTTTCACTACAATTCGCTGACACTACTCCAGTATTTTGACCATTGTTACAACTGATTGATGAGCCTATCTGACAACCACCAGCTTTTATGGAACCGATATTATTGATTGAAGTATGCTGAATGGATTTATGAGGATAGGATTGAATATCTGCATTCGATGTTGCAGTTGACAGAACTATATCACTGGCATTTTGCATATAGGATTCCGCTATAATTTCTTGTTCCATAGCCAAACAATCCATAAAATCACTGTCAAGTAATTAGTAACAGGAGTGTGTACAAAATAAAGCATAAAAACAAAAGTTTCACATTTAAATTCACTTTACAAAGTTGTAATAATCTCAGAAATCATGGAATGAAAACAAGCAGTCAGGCAAATGTTTGTAATTAATTTTCCATTATAATAGCATAGCCTAAATAAACAATGTTATTTATTATCTAACACATCACGGCCAAACATTGATTTGTAACTTCATGTCTACGCCTGTTACCCTTCGTGGAGGAGCACAGGCCGCATTCTCCATCCAACTCCGTCCTGTGCAATCTTATCTACTAGCCCTTCATCCTTTTGATATCTGCTTCCAATTATCGGCGCAGTGTTTTTGTTCTCTCTTTTCCGTTTTTCATCAGGATTAGGGGCTAGCGCCCGTTTCGTGATGTAGTTTGATGCTTTCCGGTTGTCCTATCCTCATTCAGAGTCTTTCTGATTTCCTTTTCAGTTAGAAGCTGGTTTGTTTTCTTCCACAGTAGGCTGTTGATGGCATCTGACCAACGGACATTGAGTATCATGCGTAGTGCAATTGTTTATAAATACTTTTTGTGGTAGCTCACTAGGTTTCGGTTACGTACAATAGAACTGTCTTGACGTTCGGATCGAATACGAGTTTGTGGGAGAATACTATGACACCTAAAACCATTTTTTGAATGCACATTGATTCGCAAATCTCTTATCGTCTCCGTCTCTTTTTACCAGTCCACGTCGTTCAATTATATCTCTATACTCGTTATTGTCCATCATAACTTTGGCATTTAGGTCTCCTATTAGGATGGTCAGGTTCTTTCCTGAACACTTCGCTATGATCGATTGCAGCAGCTCGTAGAACTGATCTTGGTGGAAGCACAATATTGGATAACATGCATTGTGATTCCCTTCTTTGTTTTGAAGGATGCTTTGATGATCCTGGATTCGTGAGATTTTCATCCTATTAGTGCTATACGTGCTTCTTTAGATGGAATCAGAGCGACCCCTTGAGTGTGCAACCGCATTTTCTTCTTCGTGATCGGAGTACAGCAGTATCTCTCGCAAATCTAACCTTTTCTGTACAGCTTGGGTTTAATCGGTTTCACTGATCCCGAGAACAGTCAAGTAGTGTCTTCTTACTTTCACAGCTATTTGATTGGTCGTCCCGGTTTTCCATATTGTCCGAACATAAATTGTACCTATATTAGTTGTTGCTCTGGTTATTAGAAAAGGCATCAGCCTCTTGACTTACGAAGAATATAGGTTTTCACCATGAGGTGTCATAGTTCTTCACAATAAAGATCCTTCAACTTTATAAGGCTAACGTTTTTTAGTAAGGTTATTTCCTACGGGATGTATATACGTATTGAGCAGATGAGTGATTTGTAACGAATGTTAATTCCATACTAAGAAATGACTAACAATTTTTAATAGTACAGTCGTTTCGTCATATCAACCTACATTATAGGACATCTTGTTCCGTCTAAACAATGTATTCGATTTAATAAAAAACTACATATATTGAATGGTTGTGCGGTGAATGTCAGTGGAATATTAGTAAAACAAAGTAGCTACATAAAACCTTATGTTAAACAAAGTAGGACAAGCAGTGCAGTTAGTTTCATATTGTTTGGGAATAAAAGGACAGAAATGACAGAACCAATTATTACCACGGAACAGTTAATAATAAACAACATTGAAAAGAATCCAGATAAATGCATAGGCTGAATATCCCTCAAACTATGTAAAAGTGAGAGGAAGTCACGGAAAAATATATTACCCAACTACAAGTTTTAACTGGGAATGTTATCACAATTATATAGGTTAATTGAACGGCGTTTCACGTCCAGAAAGTTACAGCTGAGGGATAAAACCAACCAAAATTGGTTGAAAAGTAGTATGTTTCACTTTTGTTTCATAGACTGACAAAGATGCTGTAACTCGTAAAAATAAGGGAATGTCTTAATCGGAATAAGGATAGTGAGGATTGTCACTCATCAATACAAATCATAGAGTAAGCAAATATTTTACTAGACAATTCAAGTCACACATTGTACTGGTCAGTCAGCTACAACGTAGGACCAGACACATATATGCCTCGGTCCAAGTCCCTGTGCCCCATTAACACAACAAAATGAACACTGAATTCATAGTAGTTACTTCAATGGTATTAATTTATAGAAGATTGCATATATATAATGCAGGGAGAAAGAATTAGTCAGTAGAAAGAAAGGTATGAAGTAATCTTAATCTAATGATTTTCATACCGACATTGGTGGAAATCTAGTTACTGAAAATTATATTTAGATAGACGAAAGACTACGACAGTTGTAAAAAAACACTTACGCAATGTTAGGATGTGAAGATTTCTTTTTATCCCTACGATATATTCGTGCAAACTCATCATGACGTGCTGTCTTCTTCCAAAGGTAATAAAAATGAATCAGTTCCGACACAGTTTTATGACGAAGCTATAAAATGATTTTATTTGACAAAAACAAACAATCAATAGAAGTTAATCAAACAGGAAAAACACGATGGATTTTAGTGCATGTAGTAGGCTTTTAGTTTTTGAAACTTCAGATTTCCATTAAAACACAATTGAGGGTCATGAATGTGGATTACAAAACTAAAGACAAATGTTTGATGCTTACAACTTCCAATGGTTTTCCATATCATTAATTTTTTGATAACTATTCCTTTCAATTTCTTCAAAAAGTTGATTAGATTCGTTTATACCAATTGAATTAACGAGTTTTAAAGTTAATAAAAGTAATTGATCAGTGAAATAACACGGAAGAGTAGAAAAACGACGACATGTAGGGTAACCATACCTATCCATGTTACATACATCATGGAATTAAAGAAAACTTGAAGCACAAGGGTGTGTCTACTGGAAATATATTTTCTTGACGTGATTGAGTAGTTAGAAATGATACTGTCGCAAGCAAGCATGAAAGCTTCCCAATCAAACTGCTAAGGTTTAGAGTACATTATGCTCCCGAAGCGAAGTATGGACAACGGAATCATTTGTGCTAGATTAATGTACACCATCTAGCATACTATTCCAGAACAAAGAAATAAAAACAGGATAAATATTTTAGTGGTGGGATTATACAAGGTGAACAAGACAACCAATCGAAAACCTGTCAGTAGTGTGTTATTTTTACTATTCAGCTTGCAAAACTAATTTTAAAAAATGACATCGAGTCATTCACGTTTGTGATTGGCAATATGCAATATAGCCTTGACGTTTGGCAGCAAAAAGTTGAAGGCACACAATTCAACAACAGGAGAGTAAAAATATAGACGACCAGATTGATTAACTACCACGTCCATACAGTTTAAACGAATGATAAATGACTTAATAGATTTCTGCCATATAAACAGAATGACCAAATGATTGTCTTTTTCAGTTCATTTCTACTTCAGCCACCTAATGAGCATACGGAATTTCCTAGAATATATTCATCATTATGCATATCTCAACTATGGTCAGGTCGCAAGTTACGGCTTAAATATGTTATCTAATCGTTGACGCCTACTCAATGTTTTAGATATTTATATTAAATACATGTAAAAAAAATAAGTTTCCAACTATGTTTAGCAACAGTAAACGTGGTATACATCAGGTCATATTTCCTTTTTATTGAATAAACAGATATATCATGATAAATAGATTCATACCTATTTACCATTAAACATTGAATATTTTGTCTATAAACATTATGATAGTAGTAACTTGAATCTGACTATTCTATTTGTTGGCATGGAAAAACAGATCTAGATAGATAATGCGATATTTGAGGTAAGTGAAATCTACTCACTCGTGTTTCTCGTATTTGACGAAAATCTTTTCCACATAAAGCGAAACTTTTCTCAAATGCTGCACAATCAGACTCCGACCATGAATCTAGATAACCGGGAACAGCTGGGAATGAAATAAGAAATGACAGTACATAATGAATAATGTCTGCGATTATAACTAGATCTATATTCACCAACTATATGAACTAGTCTCACCTATTGGTTTAATCAACCTTACTTTTCTTTATTTCAATCACACACTGGCCAGCATCGAACTCTGAAGTAGCCTTACGCAATACACAACGCAAAAACTAATCTCATTTTTCAATTTAACATATTTATCTCGTATTCTACATGTAACTTCGACACTACACAGTCGAAGGTTTTACCAAACAAGAGTAAATATGTCTGTACTGAAATCTAGCGACCTATGAACACTTTCTATCTGCTATCAACTTGAATTGAATTATGCAAAATAAAAAAGTTCAGGGCTGAAAAAAGGAGCTATTTATCATTCCAAAACATTTCTTGCACTTTATGAGAATTCCTATTTGTGGGAATCAGTCGGTCGCAACATGGGACCTGGTACTTGATGATTCGCGTAAATAAATTGTAAACAATCAATACAAAAACGAATTAAAAATTAGCGTTGTTACCTAATATAACATGATAAAATTAACGAAAACAATGTTGTGCATTGATTTATTTTAACATATTCGTATTTATATACAAACCAACTTTAATTTATCGATAACAAAAGCAAACTATACACAAACTTCAATCTGGAATCTTATAAAAGGAAGATTATGCAGATCGTTAGTAATATTAAGCCATAGCATAGAGCTAAATGGCCGGAAGTCCATAGTACTTAAAACGAAATACTCCTATTTACAATTTCCGTTTGTTTAAAACTAAGATAAATGTATACAAAAAACGTACAGTTCGGTTTACTTCTGAATCACATTTCGCCTTTTACATAATAAGTTTAATTTTTTCAAGGGGTTGGTTTTTAGAGTGAATACATATTTAACGACCATCTACGTTTACCAATGGACCGATACAAACGATCTTTCGAAGAAATATACATTATTCTGACATTAAAAAACAGGCATCTAGTACAAATTATTACAGTCAAAAACACGCAAATCGAATTACAATATTAGTGAAAGCAAAAACACCCTGTCATCATGTCATTGGCTCATTATTAACGCAGAGCCTGGTAAAGATGTGCATTGGCTTGAATCGGTTTATCATATTAGTACGACGAGATGGAAATAACAAGATGGAGAGCAAAGGGAATCGAAATAATGCAGTAGCAATGATGACAAAAGTGTAATAGGACTTACTTGAGGAACACTCATGAATGTGTACTATTAATAAGCATAGGTATGTAAAGGAATGTATATAGGAAGAATATGATTTATCATATGCATTTATAGCATGATAAAAATTAACTGATATAACTGCCTAAATATTTATGGTGCAATTTTACATGAGATACAAGGGATAGATCCTGGCGGAAATGTGAATTAGTCAAACTCATCATATCAAGTCAGTCAAACGAGGTGACAATAAAAAGCAAACAGTAAACGGGTCTAAATAACTGTACCGGAATAGATACTGAGAGAAACTAAACATTAGAGAATATGGTCCGGAAAAAAGTATATATGAAGGAATATTGAAACTAATGATCTAAAGGAGGATGGAGAATGAATGTATTTGTTCCACTAAATCCGGTTTTAAACTATGTTATCTAGTCACTCACCAACCAGTAATTGAGTGGAGCCCAACTAGGTAGTGAGGATGTACCAGCACACTTCAGTCTAACAGTGAATGATTCCATGGACTGATGCTAGGTTTTGGTTTATCTGCCCCTATTTTTTACAAACTACACCTACTACAGTAAATATTACTCATCGAGGGAGATAGTGGGTGGCATACAACGTGACATGCCCCAACCGGCTCGGTTCATAAAGATTCCTGTTCCCATCAACCGATATGTCATTTTTGTTTAGTACTTATGCCTAAACTCAAAACCGTTCACACAATCGTTCCACAATATTCGAGCAATTTTTGAAGATACCTATGATCAAAATATTTAAGGTATCGATGCCAAACGTGACTTTATTATTATTTATTATTTGAACACATAAATATTGGTACAAGAGAGCGCCAATATATATGCGCCACACAAAACAATGAAAATTCGAAGAGAGATAGAAAAAAAAACTAAGGAGCACAAAAGAAAAAGAGAACGATAACGAAGAGATTGGTGTAAGGTAGTGTGGTAGTAACAATGGAACGGAAAGGTACAATCAGAAGAAATCTTTCAAGTAAGGGAGACACAACCACCTTTAATGAAGAAAGTAAAAGAAGGTTACAGCAGGATCGCCACTGGCTTCTATTCTGAGCCATATCTGATAACGTCTCTAGCCACTGTGTAGCACCATCTCTCAGACCCCAACCAGGGAGTCGTGAAGGACCGACAGAAGCCAGTCCTTTGCAGCTCTCTTTCATACCACGATACCATGTCATATAATGACCACCTCTCCGCTTTTTCCAACCAGTCCCAGAGTCGGCAAATAATGCACGACGTGGAATTCTCTGGGACGACATTCGTAGAACATGTCCAAGCCACCGAAGTCGGTGTTTCAAGATGGTGACACCAATTGCATTATCATCTCTGTGCCCGAACACACGATGCCGAACCTCTGCATTACTAACATGGTGTTGCCACTGAATGTCAGCGATCCTTCGGAGACAGCGATGATCGAACACAGAGAGTCGTCTAACGTCCTCAACTCGGAGAGGCCAGGTTTCACAAGCGTAGAGCAAAACTGCTCTCACCGACGCGTTGTAGACCCGACCTTTTACAGCCAGACTAACATCACGAAGGCGCCAAAGGTGGCCCAGATTGGCATAAGCCGCTCTGACTTTCACTATACGTGCATTGATCTCATCACTCACACCCCCACCAGCACTTATGCAGCTACCTAGATACACGAACTACGTCTATCTGATCACCATCCAGGATGAGTACAGAAGTAGAATCCTGCCAGTCTTGTAGAAGTACTTTGCACTTCGAAGGTGCAAAGCACATACCATACCTACGGACACTGATTGCCAACTGATTAAGAGCGGATTGCATGTCTTCGGCATTATCGCAGACTTATCCCCCGATAGTTGTTGCAGGAACGACGTGAACCCTTTTTAAAGATAGGGACAACTATCGACTCATTCCATGACGTTGGTACACTCTCTAATTCCCAAACCTTTGTAAACAACGTCGTCAATTCCTTAGTCAAAAAGTCACCACCATCTTTAAAAAGAGCCGGAGGTAAGTCAACTGGGCCAGGTGATTTGCAACGCTTCAAGAGTTGGAGTTCCTTGCGGACTTCCTCCTCGTTTGGTGGATCAGTCGTCACCGGCCATGGAGGGCAGGACAGTCTGACCGATGTTGCCGGGGCAGCAGCCCAGTTGAACTGCCCTTCGAAAAATTCTGCCCATCGTCCAAGACTTCGATGGATGTTAGTGATTGGCATCCCGTTATCCTCACAGATTGTTTCACTCACACCAGACTTCTTGCTGCCAGTGGCTCGGATGAGCTGGAAGAGCTTCCGGTAGTTACCAGATGCAGCTGCTGCTTCCAGCTCATTAACACGCTCCGACCACCAGGCTTCTCGGTCCTTACGCAAGCTTTGCCCAATTTCCTTACGTAACATCCTTCGTTTATGGTCAAACTCACGGTCACCCAGAGTAGACCGACGGGCTTCAATGAGTTGTAAGGAGCCTGAAGAAACCGAGTGCTTATAAGCGGGACGTTTCGCAAACCCACAACTGACTGTACCCACCGTTTTCATGGCGTCGTGCAATTGCAACCAATGCTCATCTATACCTTTCGGTGGAGTGGTAGCTAGCCTAGAAGCTACCTCGGTTCGATACTTACTTGCAACAGAAGTTGCAACCAGCTTGCTAATATCAATCCTTTGATGGCGGTCACTTCGTTGTCCACTGAAAAGTAAGGCAAGATTGGCACAGACCAAGGCATGGTCAGAGCCCAGATAAGTACTCCAAAAGGAGCGGCAGTCTTTTACACAACCACGCCAGTGGTAGCTGATCGCGATGTGATCAATCTGAGTCCCGGCTTCAGATGCAGAGGGAGGACGCCAGGTGGCACATCGGCGATGACTGTGCCGAAATTTAGTGCTAGCCAGAAACAGGTTGTGGTCTGTGCATAGTTGCAGTAGACGGTCCCCGTTATCTGACCTGCGACCAACAAGTCCCCATCGGCCACCTAAACGACTCTCTTCTGTGCCTAGACGCCCGACCTGAGCATTCAAGTCTCCGGTTAGTACTACAATATCTGTCGAACGCACTTTCTGGAGAAGAACAGATAACTGGTGGTAAAACTCATCCTTGATTCCATCCGGGCTGCAATCCGTCGGAGCATAGGCGGAGATGACGAAAAGACATCGTTTCTCACGCCGATTTCTTCTCACTTTGATGGAACTCTCTAATCTAACAGCACATAACCGACTGTTAATGGGGATACAATCGACTAGTGCTGCCTCAGCTCTAGCGCTTAGTGCGACACCGACGCCAACAAGACCAGACGAAGATGACACAGGGTCCCCGGATAAACGCACGTAAAACAAGCTTTTCGAAGCGACAGATGGAGATTGAATTTGTAGTACTTCGCCAGAGTCTTGAATACGGGTCTCGGATAGAACACAAACATCCACCAAAGACGAACCGCTGTATAAGTATAAAAGAGGGTGAATAATGTGGAAAATAATAATAATAATAACAATAATAATGACAATAATGGTAATAATAATAGTATTAATAATGACAATAATTGTAATGATAATAATTTGAATCAATTTATTGTTTTTCGAAGCGAGAAAGGTAATTTCCATAGACAAAAAGAGTTCATCATTTGTGTGTGGGCTGTGATACTGCCCGGGTGCCCAAACCGAAGCAGGTGGTTATCTTAGAGGGCCACACCCCGAGCCTTTGACCTAATGGTCTAACCCACAAGGCAGTGGAGCATCGTAAGGAGATGCAATCCCATGGTAGCCGGTGACCAACAATTGGTTCATACGCCATTTGTTCCCGCAGGATACTGGAGCCCATGTGCACCATTGGTTTGGAATCCGGTTAAAGTGCCGGCCATTCGGTTTTCGTCTTCCCATTTTTGTAAACAACACCCCCGCCACGAGAAGGCAATGAGTAGGACTTCCCTGGCAGAGGCTGTATACGCGCGGACTCTCCCCACTCACGGCCGTACCAGGGCGTGATTTTAGCTTGACAGTAATATGTACGGATGAGTTTTCAAAGCATTTTTAAGATGGAGAAGGTATGTCATAACTATGTAAACAAAATAGATGATTTATATGCACCGAAAATACGAGACTTTTGAATAGTGTTGAGACGGCGGCCTGCTAATATGTTGAGGCTAATGTCCTCAATATCTGACTCCAATAAATAATATCCCGTAAAACTGAATATTTAAGGTAGGCTTAATCTCCTAGTAGAATTACGGATTTACTCGAGATTATTCAAAAGCCTGAACAGTCAGTCAGTAACAACGTAGAACTTCGTACGTACGTACATCAGTTCGAGTTGCCACACCACCTTAACACAGAGATGCAGTTGTCGATCCAAATCCCGTAGTAGTAGAGGTAGCAAGAGTGTAAGCAGTGATCAGGAAGATTAGGGTTTGGAGATGTTATTTAAAGAGTATAATTCAGTGAAATAAATTTGGAAAGAGGAAAAAAGGGACATGAAGAATTCAGAAGATTAGAATTTGGGAGAACACAAAGAGTGGATGCACCTGCGCCATTGCAAACGATTTTGAGCCATGTCATTCAGGGTCTCTAACCATCGGTTGCTATCATCTCGCGGTCCCCAACCAGGTAGTCTACACCTACCAACATGACTCAGACCACTTGTCAGTGACTTCATCGACTTGTGCCATGTTTTGGTCTGGCCGCCCCTAGCTTTCTTCCAACCTACTCCTATACCACTGAACATCGCACGTCGAGGCAGTCGATCGTTGGGCCTACGTAACACGTGTCCCAGCCATCTCAACTGATGAAGTTTCACTACTTCATCAATTGATTTGCCATCCTTACCTAGTAACCGTTTCCTAACAACTGTGTTACTTACTCGATGGTCCCATGATATACGAGCAATGTTTCGAAGACACCTATGATCGAATACTAGTAATCTACGAATATCCTCTACTCTTACCGGCCATGTTTCACTGCCATAAAGTAGGACGGGACGTACTGCTGCGCAGTAAACACCAGTTGTAGAGATAATTTATTGTTAATGAATAATAAAAATCCACAAGCGTACGGTGAGCAAGCACACGGTGAAGTCAAGTAAAAATGACACGCATGTAAGATGGCTGGGAAGCCAACTCCATTTCAAACCAGGCATTACTCAATATTTATAGGCAGACAAAATAAACAACAGACATGTGATGAGTCATGGGACATGAAGTGTACACACATATACGCTCACACAAAAACAATCAAGACTGCCAAGCGAATAATTGACAAGGTCAAAATATGGCTCAAGTAAAATGAATTAAATAGGATGTCCGAAAGTTAGAATAAGGTATATGGGCTTGTCATAATAACTGACACTACAAGAGATATAAAAACATTTACAACAACAAGGAATACGAGATCTCATTACTATTCTATTTGCTTGCATGTATCTGTCTTTTGAATGTGAATAAAATTGAGTCTTAATTTGGAATCAACGGAATAATTGGAAATTAAACGTGATTACTATTCACAAACTATCCAAGATGATCACACAAACGACAGAAAACATGATTACACACATGTGCAGACATCGGGTTTTAAAAAAGTCATCATACCCATTGGTGATACTGCTTTAAATTGTAATCGTTGCAGCGCTTCATCCGTATCATAATCACAACGCATTAACAAGAATAAAGCCTAAAAATAAAATAATGGTAAATAATAAAATAGAAAGATAAATATGTGGTTGAAATCGTGTTTGAGTCGCTAAGATAACAATTATAACCTAAGACTGCAGACCTTATTGGTTATTCCTGCGGTTAAACAAGTGTACTGATGAAGTATAAAACTTAATAACACTAAATGAAGGATAAAACATCTGGTATATGCATTCCGAGCGAGTATAAAGTAAAACGGACATTCTAATTTAATGAATTAAACTCAAATTGCCTATAGTATTTTCGAGAAATCAGTGTATTTCAGCATTACTACTTCACTTATTAACGAGTAGTCAAGGTGGAAAAATGTGTACTTAGAGCATAAATTTAAACATGAAGACCGAAGTTACCTCTTCGTCGTCTATTGTTCGTTCAATAGGCAGTGTTGACAGAACAACTTGGGCATATGATCGCTCAAAGCGTGTGACATCAGCTTCACAGAGCTTTTCCGAAGGTTTCCATACAAGACTAGATTCTTGAAAAATCCGTTCAGAACCATAATACGATGATCGACTTTCATCACATTGATTCTCTATTACACTTGATGCTAGGGCAAGCATAGGGATATTTGCCTGATAATCTTCACCAATTTTTATCTCCTATTTAACATGTTGGAAATATGAAAAGAAAAGAGAGTTTCAGAGAATAAGTAATTCAAGTACGTAATATGAAGTTCGTACTGTTGGTCAGTGAATTATAAATATTAGCATGATGGGATTATGGAGAATGTTAAACTTTTAGTTTACATCATGGGTTTTCCATTGTTAGAGAACCAATGAAAACCAGGAAGTATTGTACGTAAATTTTATCTCAATATAGGACTCCTCAGCACTGAGCACCCGCGACCTCACAACATGGATCAAATTCGAGATTTCTCGTCTAGCGGTGTGGTGCTTTATACTACGACGAAACAGTTGTCCAGTGCTTTGTGGTTTTTAGTGGCGATGTAAACCATAAAGATAAAACATATCGTCTATATTTATGATTTACATAAGAGATTAAATTTCCTATAATTGCAAACACGAAATATATTCTTGTGTAGTTTTCCGTTACGATGTGAAGTCACTAAATGTAGTGGTTATGAGAAACGATATGAAATTTGAGCTACCATCTGTTGATATTTCCTGGCACTATTGATCGAGACATATGTGTAGGTAATTAAGGAATTACTAAAGGATGATTCAAAACTTTAGGCAGTGAGAGTGGTGCATAAGCTTTACATTTTTTTATTTCAACAGTTAAGATGAAGAATCTGAGATAACGTTCTACCCTCAATCGTATGATTGTTCCTGCCATTAATATAATATTTTCTTAAAAGCTGTATCACTGCTTTGATAAATTGTTTCACGTACACGATATATATAAGTAGTGGACGAAGTGTTAGTAGAAACAGAAGTACTCAGGATATCTGAGATCCAAAAGGTTAACACTTTGCGCTTTGAAAGCAGATATGAAATATCTAGAGACAGTATCAAGCCGTTTTAAATCTTGCACAAACTTAAAGTGATCAATTACTGTTGGGGTTCGAACAGTGGAGTCCAGGTTTTAGAGATTTATCCTCTTCATAACATAAGACACGCTGTACAACGCAATTCGATTTCGTTTTAAACCATAGCTGAGCATGAGCTGGACTAAATTAATTAGTTTCAGGCTTTTAGATCTATTCTCCAGATATTTAGACTAAAGGCAAGTGTCTAGCAAGTATTACAAAGCTCACTAAACAGGTGTACTTGGTGTCAGACACATAGGCATTATCATTGGTTAAATTTGTGGAATCATCTCAGTGTTTAAATAAGTGTTGGGATATTCAGGAAAATATCCCAAAAATTATCCTGTTAAGCCTAGTGCTATCCTTGGACTTGGACATGGTATTATTTTCTTATTGATCAGTACTTATTCCACGTGTCATTTTCCTACTGGCCAATATTGTACAATGTTATTTTCTATTTTATGGTATGATGTGGTTCGTTTGACTGGTATATAAACAAAGTATGTTTGAAATATAATGATTCATATATCCGAGGCTGTGACTTGCGTTCTGGACTCAACTGCTGGGCTAGATGGGGAAGCGGGGCCAATCAGAACCCTAGGTCGTTCTACGTGTCTGTGCGTCTTTGTCCGATCGATAAATCGCTACCCTCAAATCTGCTGCCGTTCAGTTATAACAATTGGCGACGGGGTGAAGAAAAAAATACAATCCGAAGTCATTCTGTAATTGGACGAAATCTAGTCTAATTATTTCAACCAATCAGCATCCAGATTGTCGTCACTGTCCTTTAACGACATTGGTCATTATTCACACAGTAATTTTCATCACAGGTGCTGATTTGAAAAAATGACTCTCCCTTCCGGTCGATTACAGCTGCTCTTTGAACGACATTTGGAGTTATTAGTCAAATTCCGCACGCAGCTGCTAAATCAGTCACGCTATGAAGATGCGACAGAAGTGGACGGTCTGATATCTGAGTTACACAGTGAGCTGGAAAATGACAGCAGCCTCCATGAATCCTCAATAAACTGTACTTCAAATGAAACGGCAGTCATCCATGATGCGCCCAGTGGTCCAGTACTCTCTATTCCAGAAACATGCCCGGTAATGGATTCGAACTCCGTTATCCCCGAAGCAGCATGTACAGATAGTATCATGTCCAGCTCACGAGATCTCATTGCTTTGCCAGAAAATGTGTTCCACGCATCAAATAATAACCAAGAACCTGGAACAGTTTTGTTAGACGCCGATTATCATAATGATCCAATACCTACCAAAGATTTAAACCCTGATTACTCCGAATTGAATGGCGTTTATCCTCAATACCTGATCGATTCTACTGAATTCCCTGTGCAATGTGTTTTAAATACAATCAAATCAATTGTAATTTGGGTTTATGAAGACCCAACATTATTTCGCGGGGGAGGATAGACGCGAAGAAAATTCGAAATCCGGACATTAACCCAGGATCTCCAAAAAAAGGAGTGTTGGGATATTCAGGAAAATATCCCAAAAATTATCCTGTTAAGCCTAGTGCTATCCTTGGACTTGGACATGGTATTATTTTCTTATTGATCAGTACTTATTCCACGTGTCATTTTCCTACTGGCCAATATTGTACAATGTTATTTTCTATTTTATGGTATGATGTGGTTCGTTTGACTGGTATATAAACAAAGTATGTTTGAAATATAATGATTCATATATCCGAGGCTGTGACTTGCGTTCTGGACTCAACTGCTGGGCTAGATAGGGAAGCGGGGCCAATCAGAACCCTAGGTCGTTCTACGTGTCTGTGCGTCTTTGGTCCGATCGATAAATCGCTACCCTCAAATCTGCTGCCGTTCAGTTATAACAATAAACACTACATATGAGACAAAGTCAGTTTCACAGTAAAGAATGCTATGCTACAGCCTTGTTAATTTTGTCTTGTCGACTACGGCTAACGCATACGTGTGCGAGGCTTTACAATGACTGTCACTGATAGCAGCCCAAAAGACAAGACAACTACTACACCAAAAGGAAATCTACAAATTCAGCAAATGTGCTAAATTAATAAAATAAAGTAATTCTGATATGACTTATTGGAGAAAAAACCTGAAGTTGGGAATTTAACATTACAGAGATCGAAAAATTTAAATTCATGGTGATAGTGGTGAGGTATTTTAAACATAGAAACTACTAGCATATTTAAAATTCTTTTATCCACAACAAATCGATTAATACAAGTTAATATATGATAAAGAAAGAATTGAATTTACCAGTTACCCCAAAAATATGTATTTGAGTTATATACCAGGATGAAATAGCTGTTTAATACTCTATATTTTAGTGGTTATTAAGTTAAAGTCAGTTTGTGAATTAAACTAAAAATTATTTATTATCAACAAACCTGTAAAACTGACTTAAAATTTGTGTATTATGACCATACTAATTATAAGTTACTAGAATTTATTTTCTCGTACTTTAATGGTTCAACTGCTTTCTTATTGATTGACACGAATTTTATTTATTTAACCATACTAAACCGATCATTTCGTGCTTGCAAGTTGTTAATTTAGCTACACTGATTGTTACTGAACAATTATTGATGGTAACAGACACGTATTATGTCGAGACGTTCTCACTAAATCTCCCACTGGGTTATTGGGTATTAACGTTCACAAAAATACTGGGGCACAAGAAATGCACTGAAAAAAACCTACACCTTTCCAATCACGACCACTATCTTCACTTGGACAGTAGTCTTCGTCTTCGTCTGAATTGTACGAAGGTGTAGTTTCTTGACCTTTTTAAGATGAAAAGAAAGCAAAACTTGTCAGGAGACATAAACTAGTTTTGCTATGCATTATCACTAGACAAAAGACTGTACCTGTCGTATCTTTAAGGAAATAACAAATACTAATGAAAGAAAGGGTTCTAGTTTATATTACAGCAGAGCATTGCAAAGATGAAAACAAATATAAAAAGATCAGTACAAATACAATGCTAAGTTCTATTTCAGAACAGAGTGAATACACTTTTGTTGTAATGGTGCAGAGGCAAATTGTTTGGTAAGAATTAGTCAGCCATAAGAAATTCACAAAGAAACAGGATGATATGACACGCAAAATAAACGTACCTACGCCTGTTACTCCTCGTGGAGCATAGGCCGACGACCAAGATTCTCCAACCTAATATGTCCCGGGCTCTCTTTTCCAGTTGTTCACAAATGCTGTTTGTTCTGGTAATGTCTCTTCGATTCCGGGTGCAGCGTGTTATTTAGTCTGCTTCTCTTCGTTTTCACCTCAAGATTGCAAGTTAGCGCTTGCTTTATGATGCAGATCGACTACGTTCGCAACGCATGTCCTACCCACGACTAGTGTTTCCCTAATTTCCTCTTCAGTTGGAAGATGGTTTGTTCTCTCCCACAAGTTATTGCTGATGGTGTCTGGCCAATTGATTTCAAGTATCTTGTCTGGACAATTGTTTATAAATACGTGTACATTTTTTATTATGGTTGTAGTTCTTCACGTTTCAGCTCCGTACAACAAAACTGTCTTGACGTTCGTATTGAAGATTCTCACTTTGAGGTTGGCTGACAATTGTCTTGAGTTGCATATGTTCTTAAACTGTAGGAATACCGCCCTTTTTTGCCAATCTTTGCATTTGCGTCTGCACTGGACCCTCTTTGTTCATCGATAATGATGTTCAGGTACGTGAAAATTCCCACCTCTTTCATAGCTTATTTATCAAGTACGATTTCGTTGGTGCTCACTGTGTTGTATTTCAGGGTTTTGCATGTTCCCCTGTGTATGCTGAGGTCTACCGCTTCAGAGGCTGCTGCTGGTATATTGTCTGATCCAACTGCTTCCCATCTTTTGATTTTTCCGATACTCTTGCTGATTTATTCAATTTTTGGTGAAGTAACAGGCCTGTATGTGCTGATTTTATGTCCGGTGGATTTAGTGCGGGTCGCTCTATTCGAGAGCTCTTCGAAGTGCTCTAACTACCTGTTCCGCTGTTCTTGAATCGCAGTGATTGGTTCGCCTTTTTGTATCCGACTGGTCGCCCTGACTTACTTTTTGCTCGTCAGATTCTTCGCCGTATCTTACAGTTATCTCCTACTTCCCTTTCTTGAAGCTTTTTCCGTTGTCATTGCTAGGTTTTCAACGTATTTCTGCTTATCAGCTCTAATGTTTCTCTTTACCTGCTTCGGTTTGGGCACCCGGACAGTATCACAGCCCTCACACAAATCAAACGAGATATGTGTGGTGCATATGTATTTGGTGCCTCCTTATACCAATATCTACGTGTTAAAATAAATAAAAATGCTTCTCTTCACTCCTTTGTTTGCTTCTGTGTATTCTGCCTGTGCCTTGACTTTCTCTGCTCTTGTTGGTTGCTGCCTTTTTGTTCCTCTTTTCTCGAATCTTTTCCAGGATATCAACAGAGATTCATTGTTTATGACGGTACTTCTTGAGGCCCAGGACGTCCTCTTTAATCTAATCCCAGTTGTTCTCCAGTGTGGTTTCCTCTTTTTTAGATCTTTTAAAGGTTGGGATTTATTGCTGTGAGCAATTTTGCATTTGCTGAGTTAATTAGCACCGAAGGAAGGCTATATTGAACTTTTGTGATTTTACTTGTCCAGTTTCCCAATTCTTTTTTCATTTCATTTCTAGCTTGAGCACCATCAAATAGGGTCTGAAACTATATCAGCTCCTCAACAGTCTAATTTTGTGATTACTTATTGATTGACATTGTATCATTGTATATCTTTCAGATCCATCGTTTTAACAAACTAAGACGCGTTCAACATCATTAACCTTAAAATAATTTTCCAGGTTGATCTTAGCCAGATCACGATTGAAAACCTGAAAGCACCGGACGATTGTTTCGTCCTAGTATGAGACGCCTCAGCAGTGTGTATCCACGATCCTGTACACGAGACTCAAATCCAAGTCAATGTGGCAAGCTGCATTCATTCACTTTCATCTACATCTTGAGTATCATTTCTAAATTTCCATTCTTCTATCTCATTTGTTCTTTATGATACAGCGAAAATTCCCACTTAAACATTGGAGAAAAAGACGAATAGAGCAAAGAGATATTTCTTTTCAATTAATTTCTTATAATGGCTCTACAATAATACGTATATGACTCAGTAGTAATGAAAAATACTAGCCAGAAGATATGTTAGATACTTTAACGAATCTGAGTGTTTATAAAAATAATTGGGAATGCTTAGCAAAACAATTAGAACGACAGTTCAACGCCTCCTCCCCCAAGATATTTAAAAACAATTGGCGCTCATACTATACCTATTATTATTACAGTGACTTGAATCATTTAGTTTTATATATGATTTTTCCTCATTTTCCGATTTCTCTAGATTGACCTTTATTTCTCCATACATAAATGTGTGATTGTATTCTATGGAATGTATTGCGTGAATATACTATATGACAGTTCTGACAAACTTTGTTTCCTCATTACACTAACTAGGTTCGTCAGAGGGACCGATTACTAAAGAAAATAAACAAATGATAATACTTAGTAGGGTTTTTAATTGCTAAGATATCATAACAACGTTCACATTTTGATCGTACCTACATTTTACGTGCTGGTTTCCACTTATTTCTTATTATTTCCAATAATCAAGGTTAGGTTTGCGCGATGTCATATCTTTAAACTTAATTTCAATGAAAACTAGTCCGATGGTTTAGACGATAAGCCATCACAAATGGATAGTGTGTTCATGCGAAATTTATCCACATTTCGGATTTTGGGCTCGAAGGAATGGGCGAATTACCAACTCAGTCATACTATACATTCTATTAATATTATCAGCTAAATATGGAGCGGTGGCAAATTTTTAAAATACCCGATTTTCAACCAGTAGGTCCCACATTTGAACCTCGCTTTACCTTTAGGGATTCTTGTAGATCGCCTGTCCTCATCCAAAAAGTATGAGTTAAAATCAAGTAAATAAACTTGTAATACGTGAATGAGCAAAATTAATCACGTTACACGTACACTTCCGAGACATAAAATGGTAGAAAACTAATTAGGTTAGCAAACGCATGAAACACACAGTTTTGACGCGAAAACTCAAAAATTACTGTTATATACCATATAGTACACGAAAAAGGACTAAAAACACACATCATGGTCAGACTAGGACCATTAGCTTCCGAATTTTCGACCCGATTTCGAATTAGTTGAGACGCTAAAGCAAACTATCAAAGAGTGACAATCTGGGGGCTTTTACAGGGAAGTTTGGTTTCAAGGTTAATTGTCATTTACATAACACGAATTTATCTAGTTTACTCACCAGTAATTGCACTCTTCCAGAAACGTGAAGAATAATCTTGGTTGACTTCAAACTTATCGTCAGTAGTTTGTTCATTTTTCTGGAAATGATTCTCTACATCCAGCTCAAAGTTAGGCACACTTGTATCAACATCCTCTTCCTCCAACTGATTCTCTTCATGTGGGGTTGCACTGTCCAATAATTCAGAAGTATGGGTAGCTAGGTTAGATTTTGAGCGGGACCTAAGTAGATGACTACGCGATGAGCTTTTGCGACTAATAATTGAGTCTTCTGAGGCATGCTGTTTTGAATAATTAGAAGTTGCAGTGGCTGAAGGAGGATCGGAAGATGATATATCTATGGACACCGGACTGGTGCTATGCGAACAAGGGACTGAGTGTGGATGTGGAAATACAGTGAGCTATGTAAAGAGACGGGATAAAACATCAATCTTATAAAATTTGCACCAAATTTCATTTATATTACTAAAAACTAAGATAATTTATACAATAAATCATCCCGTCAATTGAGTGTGATTTTAAGGATTGAAAG
>CALYCG020000015.1:0-15333 GCA_944470205.2 Schistosoma margrebowiei | reverse complement strand
GTGTCACCATCTTGAAACACCGACTTCGGTGGCTTGGACATGTTCTACGAATGTCGTTCCAGAGAATTCCACGTCGTGCATTATTTGCCAACTCTTGGACTGGTTAGAAGAAGCGGAGAGGTGGTCAGTGTATGACGGTATCGTGGCATGAAAGAAAGCTGCAAAGGACTGGCTTCTGTCGGTTCTTCATGACTCCCTGGCTAGAGTCCGAGAGATGTTGCAACTCAGTGACTAGAGACGTTATCAGATATGGCTCAGAATAGAAGCCAGTGGCGATCCTGCTGTACCCTTCTCTAATTTTCTTCATAAAACGTGGTTGTGTCTCACTTACCTGAAAGATTTCTTCTGATTGTACCTTTCCGTTTCCCTCATTATTACTATTATTATTACTACACTACCTTACACCAACCTCTTCGTTATTGTTCTGTTGTTTTTTTTCTCTTCGAATTTTCATTGTTTTGTGTGGCGCATATATATTGGCGCTCTCTTGTACCAATATTTATGTGTTCAAATGAATAAATAAATAGATGTAAAATATCTAATTGCTCTTCTTTAATTTTGCATTTTGTTCTATTAATGATTTTTTAAAACTCCGCCTGGAGTCCCTCCGGGGGTTACTGCCGGTCCCAAGCCCGGATAAAGGAGGAGGGTTGGGCATGGGTTCTGTGTTCCCATCCCGTAGAAAACTAACTCGTTAAAAAAACGCTAACCAGAAAAAATGATTTTTTATGCATTTAAACAATAGCTCTTCTTTACAAATTACATAAAATATTTGTATTGAGTAGTTTACATGAAAGCATTATATATCTATTATATCTGATGATGTTTAATCATTTGTAAACAGTTTGAAAGTATTAAATATTATTGACACTACCAATTGAATGGTGTGACGTAAGGAGTCCCATATTAAGACAAAACGGTCATCCAGTACTTTCAGGTTGTCGATGGTGGTCTAGTTTAGATCGACTCATAAATTTAACTATTAAAATTCCTACAATTTCCACAAATCCCCGTTATGATAGTAGTCATATTGTGTTCCCACATTGTTTTTTTTCTAGTTAGCGTTTTTTTAGCGAGTTATTTTTTCTACGGGATGGGTTCGCTAACCCCCATACCTAATCCTCTTCGTTTACCCGGACTTGGAATCGACAGTAACTCTGGAAGAGTTACAGGCTACCGAAATAAGAACTCTTCATACATAGTCTGGATGACAATAACAGTATAATTCTTAGAGTCTTAAAGTGATTGTTTTATTTTCAACCTTTTTTCATCCAATTTCAATGCATTATAAAAGGACTATTATTATTATTGAAATAGTAAAATAAGAGTTTAAGTTCTTAGTTTATTGTTGTTGTTTTTTTTCCTTATCATTATTTCAATCATCAATTAATTAGTTTTGATAAATAGCTCATTTTTCTTTCATTATCTTCCCCCCAAAAAAATATTTCAGATCTTTGCAACACTTTATTGGTTATTACTAAATCATGGTGAACATCTTATGTATTCTATTAATTTATCATCATCATCATTATCATCATCAACATTATCACCACAAGCAAGTATTTCTTCACCTAAATTATCGAATTCACGTCATACATATAAAAAATCTTCTACATTCTTTGTTAACAATAGTGATGATAGTAATAATTCATCTTTATTGTTATTGTTTAAACATGGTTCACGTGTTGCTCGACAAGTGATTAATGGTTTAACTGATTTATTAAGAAATCATGCTGCTGATCTACCAGATCCAACTACTGATTGGAAACTTATTTTTGGTTTATTAGAGATATGCGGAGCTGGTCGAAGAGCTAATATGCTTTTAACGGGTAAAACAGTAGCGAAATGTAATAGTGAAGAGAAGTTCTCATGTAAGTTAATTTTGAGCTAACACTGTTTTTCTTCTGATTTATCCATGTAGTTGATAATGATAATCATATTATCGTTAAGTTGTTTAGTTTACTTGACTTTTTCTGTGTATATACTTCAATCACTTCAGTGAATAAAACATACTACTAGAAAACTTATTTGACATGATTTTAAGAATATTTATTCATTACACAATGCTGGTTTAGGAATTGGAAAACTCTGATTCCAAACCAATGGTACACATGGACTTCAGGATCCTGAGGGAACAAATGGAACATGAACTTATTGTTGGTAACCGGCTACCGTGGTACTTCATCTCTTGACGTTGTACCATTGCCTTGTGGATTAGACCTTTAGGTCGAAGGCTCCGGATGTGACCCCCGCCCTAAGAAAAAACCTACCTGCTTCGGTTTGAACACCCAGGCAGTATCCCAACCCACGCACAAATCAAGTGACTTGTGTAATGCATATATATTCGATGCCTTTTTGTATCAATATTTATGTGTCCAAATAAAAGTCAACAGAGAATCAAGATAATAATTTACTATTCCTTTGTATTCAACACAAAGATTTCTTTTATATATATTGTTTGTTTTAATCTTTTCATTGATGGTTAGAACTGCAATTGATCATCAGACTTTTTTTCCTGGCATAATATCTACACTCATCTTTGCCTATAAAGTTTTTCTTCGTTATACTTATCCCACTTTTCGAATGTATTCTGTTTTTCATTCGTATATGAAATTGGAAGGAAGTAGTATGGTCATCATTGTTAACTGACTAGTTCTTTTATGATTGAGATTTTCAAGAACTAATTGTTTTGTCCATTTAACACTTCTTGTCAAACTCGTATCTGTTCATTGTGGTCAGTGTATGACATGGCGCCGTGGTATGAAAGAAAGCTGCAAAGGGTTGGCTTCCGTTGGTACTTCATAACTCCCTGGTTGGGGTCCGAGAGATGTTGCAACACAGTGACTAGAGACATTATCAGATATGGCTCAGAATAGAAGCCAGTGGCGATCCTGTTGTACCCTTTTCTTACTTTCTTCATAAAAAGTGGTTGTATCTTCCTTAATTGAAAGATTTATTCTCGTTGTACCTTTCCGTTCCCCCCATTATTATTATTACACTTCCTTATACTAATCTGGTCGTTTTTGTTCCTCTTCTTCTTCTTCTTTTTTCTTTACGCTCCTTACCTTTTTTCTCTCCCCATTCTCATTGTTTTGTGTGGCACATATATATTTGGTACCCCCTTGTACCAATATTTATGTGTTGAAATAAATAAATATCTGTTCAACCAGTTTTTTATTGCGAGAAATTCATAATTTGTTAATTCATTTTTAGAGTTAATTCTTATTACAATTGTAAGTTGAATAGTTAATGGATATGTCGTATACACTTTATAGATATTCGGAAAAATTTATTGAGTTTTAGTCCAGCATTTCAGAATTTTTCAGTTACTTAAATATACTACAAGTTATAGGCAGAGATGATGGTGGCTAGCAGTGGAATCAAGGACGTGTGTTTCGTCCAATTCGGGACTCGTTGGCCTGGTGCATCCCAGAGTTGATGTCCTTTCCGGGACTCGAACCCATTATCGGTCCCTTCGAATACTATTACGTTATTTACTTGTCTGCTGAGTCCAGGATGCCACTAGCTTGTACTGACGAGTCTCAAATAGGACGAAACGTGCATCTTGGATTCCACTGCTATCCACCAGCATCTCTGTTTATAATTCTTGTGTCTTGAAATAATCCGCATAGAATTGACATTTACCAAAAAATGACTGATCAATTACAGTCCTAATACAATCTACTTCATTCAAATCTGCAACATGTTATACGTAAATGCTACATATTCATTTAACAACGAAGTTTTTTTTTTATATATTCCTTTTAGATTCTAGTTCAGATATTCCTCGAAAAATGAGTGTAAATCATCCTTCGAATCCGTATAAATCTAGTCGTGGTTATACAAGCGATAGTGAAACACATCATACTGTTCATGAGGTTTCAGCAGTGGCAAGTAAATCATCTTTACACTTATCCAGTTCGAAGATGTCTGTATCCGGAAATGATGGTGAACAAATTCAGAAAAACTCATCATCAGAAGTGATCGAAAATGACACAACAGACGTTTCAGAGTCATATGAAGTAATCCATAAGCTTCCTACTAAAATGGCACAAACAACATGGGAGAAATCATCTCTTCTTATATCTCCTTTGGTTTTAAGTTATGAAGTGGTGATTGGTTCACGTGATCCAGTAACTTTAGAACTAGCTGTTGACTGTTTATCATTTTTAATTCGTGATCCAGCCCACATTACACCAGATAACTTTGAGGTTTGTGATAATTTTCATTCCTATTGTTTTCAATTGTTTATGCAGTTTCTCATAACCTTATGCTTATCCGTTGAATGTTTTAACTTAAGTTGCCATGTAAGTAGTCTGATACTTAGTTCGCACACTAATTTCTCCCGGTGTCCGAGACTTGATACTAATACACAATCTTTCTATACACGATTCCAATCGACTACTCGAGTGGAAAGACCGAGCGTGAGAAAGAAGGTTTGTCGACTAACCGAATCGACACGTATGTGTGTTCATCCACCATTGGTGTCTTATGTCTTGAAAACTAAAGCTTTCTCTTGACAAATCATGAGCACTTATGGTTTGATAGATTTGTCATTGGTCCAATCTATTAGGTAGAACTTACAATCGAATTGAAAAACTCAATTAATAAATATGCATAATTCACAAATATTCCTCAACAACATCTCTCTTGGTCTAGGGACACGTTTTATCGAATGAAAATTGAACAAAAGCTTCTCAGAAACATTTAGAAAATGAAAGGATTATGTATCACATGATTGGTTAGTTACCCATGTTGTTTCTTGTTCAGCATGTTTCCAAAATCTTCTAGAAGATCAAGGCCACATAGAAGTCTACTAATACACTCGACTTCCCATATATAAATAAAATTAGGGTAAAGCTCCTATTCACATTTCCCACCTTTTCTAGATTGTTCCAGTTGAAATATGTAAGTAGTCTGGACTATGGGAAGTCAATAAAGAATATCCAATTATCGAACTTATCACATGGTTATAATATATCATTTCTTTCATGAAATGTGATTTCTCGAGTTGTTATGGCCTGTCAGTTCGATTTAGTTAGAATCACATTCCCATGTTTAGCCCAACAAACTATGCAATACTAAAGACGAATAAGGAGCTTCCATGCTTGAGTAGAATGATCGTGCATATATATATTTCTAATTAGGTTTTTTCAATATTTATTTTGTTTACTCCTAGTGTGCTGTTGAAGCATTACGTGTTTTTGTTGAAGCCTGTATTAATTTACCTCCAAGGAACGCAAATAATCGAGTTTTATCTTCATATAATAATAATATTAAAACGGAATCAGGACATCATCGTCGTTCTGATCATCCAAAGTTTCCAACGAATCGTCCCAATTATGTCTTATCTGATTCAGATTCGGATACTGAACAACATCTTGAGCATGGAAAATTGAAGACATTTGAAAAAGGAGTGGTATTTAGTGAAACTGTACTTAGTCCTATTACTAGTGTCATTGCTGTACAGGTAAATTGTGATGTATTTCAATTTAATTAGTTAGTACTTTATATTACTTCGTATATAGATATATGCCACTTGCTACACTTGAACAATGAATTATATCTTTCAGTGCAAAGAAAATAAATGCTGGATTGTAGATAAAGTTTTGCGAGGCATCAACCATAAGTTCACAATTGATTCAATCATTAATCAAATACTCTATTAGAAATACAATGATTATACCAGATTTTCTTACCTGATCAGTAGTCATAATTTAATGACTAACATTTACTGAGAGTTATTTTCAGTACTTCTAAGACATTTCCTGAACCCTACAAATTTCCATTGCTAGATCCTGGATAGAAAAGAAATGCAGAAGCATAGGAATTTATACTTCAAGTAATAGACTACACACAAAAGCAACAGTATTTTGATAACCACACATGACACTGAGATCCCGAAATTCTTGATCTTTTGATGCTTACTTATAACCCACTTCGACCAATGAATCACCATTATCTAGATTCCGCTTGGAAGCTTCCAAAAAGTGTTGTTTAATCGAAGTATTTGTAGCACTTTTTTTCTGGCTTCTGAAGAGTTTTTAGAGGAAGTATCGAGCGTTCATAGAAATCTAGCAAACGTTGACTTCTAGGCGTATGTTTTATGTCAGCATCAAATGATTATAGAGTCTGGATCTCAGTGTCATACATAAGTATACAAATACCCTTGTTTTGTGAGTTGTCTAATATTTCAAGTGTAAATTTCATTTAGTCTGAAGAAGTGTTTCACATTAAGTCACGAAACGTTAGAAATACAGTTTCTCTTCTTACCCAATGCTCAATTTATTTGTATTTTTATGCTTGAATGGATGCTGTGTTTCTAAATACAACGTATAAGGAAAAACTTTGCAATTGGTAATCACTTGATTATAATGTAAGTGTCATGGGTTGGTTGTAAATTCAATCTTTTTCGGTTTTATCCAATAAATCTTAACAAGATTGATCTTTTAGAGTAGTTGTGTTGCTGGGATTGAGTAGAGCTGGGTTTTTTTTATAGTATCTCAGTTGTCGCTAAAGTTAATACCGAGTATCTGACTTCGTAACATAGCTTCCTAGTACTTTTTTTCTGTCTAGAGTTTAAGGGGTGCAAAATTCGATGTACATGTCATCCATGTACAAGACCTACTAACTCACCAATATGAAAATTACGTGCTCTATATATGAATAGAAGATGCAAATGACAGAATTCGTTTTTATGAATTTGTATTCAAATTCTTATAATATCTTAAATGTTTGAGAAATAAATATATCAGAAGGTTTTTTGTGTGAATATTATAGTAATTTCAATAGTTGAGATCATGAGTCAATTGATGCTACTTATATACACATAAGTAGTATATAACGATAGTCAGGAATAGAATGTATTTCAGTAGAAGATCGAAGAGGAAAGAACAGGAGAGGAAAGTAATTAGTATGAAATGAAGGAACAATTAAATCTGAGACAATTGACTGATATTTTGCAAATTAACTATTGTATTGTTCTCAGATTTTAATGAGATATTGTGTAATTTTGTGTTCAAATATATTTGATTGCGCCCACTAGTGTCGTTATTCATTACAAAAGCACTGGACGACCGTTTCGTCCTGTTATGGGACTCCTCAGCAGTGCCTATCCACGATCTCACCTTGCGTGGTTCCAACCCAGGATCTATCAGTCTCGCGCTCGAACGTTTAACCTCTAGACCACTGAGATGGCCGGTATCCAGCGGTGTTAATATCTGACTTCAACTAATTCACGAAACTGAGTGACATATCTACCATTGTCTTTAGTGAATTACTATCTCACTGCTAAGAAGTCCCACAATAAGATGAAACGGTCGCCTAATGCTTTCAGGTTTCCTATGCTGATGATGATGATCTATCTACAATTGACTTATGATGTCAACTATTGAAAATAAATATATCTATATGTTATCTTATATATGATATGTTATGTTTTCCCTTTTTATTTTATTTGATGCCTTATTTTTCTAGATTCTAGATTTAATTAATATATTATTTACACGTGCCACATCAATCTATAGAGAATGGACAAGAATTAATTCTGGTCAATTAAATTCATCTATTATGATAAATGATGAATTAACAAATAATCAACAAGATAATAATGAATTATTAAATATAAATATTAATTTAGATCATTTATGGAATATATGTTGGCGTCCATTATTACAATCTACAGCTAGATTATGTTCTGATATACGTCGTGATGTTAGAACAGATGCATTAACTTATTTACAAAAAGCATTATTATCACCAACTTTACATTTATTAAATGGGAAACAATGGGAGAATTGTTTTAATGAAGTAAGAAAATAAAATTTTATTTAACTAATATATATATGTGTGTGTGTGTGTTTAAGGTAAGACTATAATTTATGGACGAAAGATTTTAGCACGAATTTCATTCATGCTTTGGGATAAATAGAGTTTTGGCATTATAATAACTAATGTCAGTTCATGATGAAAGCCTCAAATATAATTACTAATCTTAATATTCAATTGTAAATCATAATTGGAATTCTTTACACAAGTTTATAAATCTTATTTAGTCCTAGTTATATTAGGTGGACACTTTCAATATCAGTCTAGAGTTGCTTTTTGATTTTCAACACATAGATAATAGTACAAAGAGGCACCAAATACATATGCGCCACACAAATCTCATTCGATATGTGTGAGGGCTGTGATACTGCCCGGGTGCCCAAACCGAAGCAGGTGGTTTTCTTAGGGGGCCATACCCCGAGTCTTCGACCTGAAGGTCTGATCCACAAGGCAGTGGAGCATCGTAAGGAGATGCAGTCCCATGGAAGCCGGTGACCAATAATTGGTTCATACGTCATTTGTTCCTTCAGGATACTGGAGCCCATGTGCACCATTGGTTTGGAATCCGGTTAAAGCGCCGGACATTCGCTTTTCGTCCTCTCATTTTCGTAAACAACACCCCCGCCACGAGAAGGTAGTGAGTAGGACTTCCCTGGTAGAGGCTATATACGCGTGGCCGTGTCAGAGCATTTCGAGAGGGAGAGCGGACTCTCCCCACTCTCAACCGTACCAGGGTATTTGGGGGCTTAAAGGTCGTCCATAAATTATAGGCTCACTACTTTCAAGAGTATTATTATTATTATTATTACTAATGGCTTTAATCAATATTATATCGTCAGTTAGATATAAACAGTCCAGGAATCGACATCTGAATAATGTTCATTCGTTTTAGTGTATATTGCAAGTCATCACGATGTCTCTGATTGTGCTTTTTTATAAGCTATATACCAAAAGGTCGTAAACGTTCCATAAATGTATCTGAATAGGTTATGCAATTAATTGACATAATGATGTATTAAAACAAAACAAAAAAAACACAGATAACTTGTTGAAATATCCAGATGTCAGGAGTAGATAACCCAGATATTCAAACAGGCCACCATGGAAGTAATCAATATTGTTAGCAAGTTAATGAATACAACTTTTTTTCTGAAATCAAGTGGTTTATTTTGATTGATTAAAATACACTTTTGTGTGTTTTAATTACCATGCAAGTTCATCTTTTGATGATGTTCCTTATCTTAACTCATACATTAAACCATAAAATCAATAAATTCACTTGATATTATTTTACTTGTATCTTTTCATTGTCATTTAAAGAGTGCAATTGATCAGTCTCATGTTGGCATATGTACATTCTGTGCAGATTACCTCTATATAGTTTTAAGTCACAAGTATTTTAAACAAAGATAGATAGTGCCTAGCACTGTAGGTACATCCAACTGACGAGTCTCGAATAGAATGGAACGCGCATCGTGAATTCCTCTGTTTAACCACTATCCATCTTTGCATAGAAACAATAATTTAAAATGTAATAACTTGAATTTCTCTACTGAGTAATTCATTCTGTTATAACTTGTGATCCTTTGTGCCCTGTATATTTGATAACGCAACGATACCGCCTATTAAAGAGCAGCGAATTATCGATCGAATCAGTGACGCATAAAATACGTACGAACAACATAGATTCCCGATTGGTCTCGCTTCCCTGTCTAACCCAGCCAGTTGAGTCCAGAACGCAAGTCTCAGCCTCTGAGATATGAATCGTTATATTTCAAACACACGGGGTTTATATACTAATCAAGCAGACCACAACGTACCATAAAAATAAAAAACAACATTTGTACAGTATTTGGCCAACAGCAAAATGACACGTGAAATAAATATTGATCAATAAGAAAATGATACCATCTCAAGTCCAAAGGATAGCGTTAGACTTAATAGAATAATTTCTGGGATATTTTCTTGAATATCCCAACACATTCAGATATTGAAATGAAGTGATTTTCTCAATTAATTGATCACTGGGTGGTGATCAATGTAATGCTTGTCTAGTCCTTATTAGTGCAGATCGAATGCTATCGATCATGTTGCAATGTGGCCACCAGTCTAGGTGACTCGACACTGCGGGCACTATGTATTGAGATTTAGATGGTGGTTGGAGGTAGTCAACAGGAAACCCTGGACCCGGGTTTCGTGCTATTTGGCACTCGTCAGCAAGGTGTACCTGTAATCTTGAGGGAACTGGTGCTCCCTGGCGGATTCGATCTCGTGTCACCCAGCTTCACAGTCAGAGACATTACCACTGAGCTTTCCGAGCCGTGAAGTCATTTTCTTCTACCATTCAATTGTCATGTATAAATAATTCCTTTGTTTATTTTTCTTTTTTTCATAAAAATATATTTTCCTTTAGGTTTTATTCCCTTTATTATCTGGTTTCTTAGAAAGTATTACACTTGACGAAGTGTTTACAACGAATTCAAGAAATTTACATGATATTAATCATAATTATAATACTGGTTATGCTCATCATTTACATGCTGTTGAATTTGCTGATCCACGTATGCGAGCTATTCCATTATTAACTAAAGTTTATTTACAACATCTTCGTCCATTATATGAATTAGATACATTTAATACATTATGGATACGTATGCTTGCTTATATGGAACAATATATGTTGGCTAGTAGTAATTCAGATTCATTGGTAAATCAATCTAAATCATGTTGATTTAAAATTTATTATGGATGATTCAATTGATATTTCTTTGTGTTAATATACAATACCGTAATTCATTTTATAAAGTATGATTAAATAGTGTAGATAAGTTCAACTCTATAAATAAGATTAAAGTTAGACATTAACAATATTAGATGCCGGCTCAGTGGTCTAGTTGGTTAAGCGCTTGGCATGAGACTGATAGGTCTTGGGTTCGAATCTCACGCGGGTGGGGTGTGCACTGCTGAGGAGTTCCATACTAGGATGAAACGGTCTTCCAATGCTTCCAGGTCTAGCTTCAATTTACTATAATAAGATATTGAATGCCTTAGTCTACAGTTCTGTCACATTATCGATTGCGTAGCATGATACTAACTAATCGATAATCATATGATTTAAGTAGTCGTTTTTTCATTTCTGTCTCAATAATAATACAAATAACATATCTAATTTTTTCTTACGATACTCCTTTCATATATCATCATGTAAAGTAAAACCTACTGTATTATAACAATAATCTCTTAAATTTAATTATTGTTATAACTTGTAGATTTGTGACCCTATCAATGTATAACATAATGATATCGCTAATTAGAAAAGAGTGAATTATCGATCGAACCAATGATGCATAAAACAAGTAGGAGTAGTCTAGAAACCTTATCGATCCTGCTTCTTGTCTTTTATGTCCAGATCACCAATATCAACTTTTGTGATATGAATTATGTATTTTAAACATATTCAGTTTATATACCAATCAAAGAGATTACATCGTATCATAAAATAGGAAATAACATTTGTACAAGATTTAACTAAATGTGGCTGTAAATAAGGGTGGTAGTAATTATAATAGACAAGTTTGTGTTAAGTTCACTTAAGTGATTCAATAAATCATTCTTGTGTTACATTAAGTCTCCAAGACAAAAGTTATAAGTTGGCTTATTAGGTTTTAAATGATTGAACTTGTTATCACATATATCACATTCTATATTCTTTTGTAAGATTAAACCCATAACATTCAAACCAATAAGATATAGATTATTCAACATTCCATATAGATTAAAATGAATGTTTCTAAGCTAGGCTAATTTATCATTGATTATTTGTGATGTAAGACAAGGCTGTTTACTCTCTCCCTTCCTTTTTCTCCTGGTGGTCGACTGGATTATGAGGACCTCGACATCTGAAGGAAAACACGGAATACAATGGACAGCTCAGAATCAATTATACGATTTGGACTTCGCAGATGACCTAGCTCTCGTATCCAATACTCACGAACAAATGCAGATAACGAAGGCCAGTGTCGCAGCAGTTTCTGCATCAGTAGGCCTCAGCATACACAAGGAGAAAACCAAGGTCCTCAAATTCAAAACGAAGAACAGCAATCCAATCACTCTTGATGGCGAAACTCTGGAAGATGTAGAATCCTTCACATACCTGGGAAGCATCATCGATGAACAAGGAGGCTCAGATGCAGACGTAAAGGCAAGGATCGGCAAATCAAGGGTTGCATTCCTACAATTGAAGAACATATGGAACTCAAAACAACTTTCAATCAATATCAAAATGAGAATCTTCAATACCAACGTCAAGGCAGTTCTACTGTATAGAGCTGAAACTTGGAGAACTACAACAACCACCATCAAGAAGGTACAAGTATTTATAAATAGCTGTCTAGGCAATATACTCAACATCCATTGGCCAGATATCATTAGCAACAGCGTTTTGTGGGAGAGAACAAATCAGCTTCCAGCTGATGAAGAAATTAGGAAAAGACGATAGAAATGGATAGGACATACATTACGCAAATCATCAAACTACATCACGAGACAAGCCCTAACTTGGAACCCTGAAGGGAAACGGAAAAGAGGAAGGCCTAAGAACACATTACGTCGGGTAATAGAAGCAGATATGAAAAGGATGAATAGGAACTGGAAAGGATTACCCAGGTCAGGGTTGGATGGAGAATGCTGGTGAGCGGCCTATGCTCCTTCACGAGGAGTAACAGGCGTAAGTAAGTAATTGTGATGTCAAACTAGTTTAGATCATCTGATGAACATCCGATCCACATTGTTAAACATGAAATTTATAGATTACTATCATTTAACTTTTAAAAAAATCTGTAAATTGATAACATTTTTGTTTTAATTAAAGATTGATGCTGTACGTGAATCATTAAAGAATGTGTTATTAGTTATGTGCACTGGAACACATGATCTTAATCCAATTTTAATTAAAGATTCTAATCCAAATTCAAATTCAGCTATTCTATGGGAATTAACTGAAAAACATTTATCTAGTTTTCTTCCTGAATTATTAGAACAATTATTTCCAAATGATCCACCAGTTATAACTGAACCTGATAATGAACTCAATCATGAATTGTCATTGAATGATGATAATGTAAATACAGTTAATGAAGGTAAGTGCTTTTAGTGAAAATATACATAGTTCAAAAGGACTTTTGTCCCAGGGTACTACTAGAGAATAAAATATATATGTGTTTATAATAACATATTTTTATATTGTCAAATATTTTCTTTAATGTAGAAGACTATTGTTGTTGCACAATGTTGGATGCTGATTTAGTGATCGGAAGGTAAGACCTGAAGGTCATTGGTTTGATTCCCGGTAGGGTGTCGTGAATACTCACTACTGATTAGCCTTATATTTAAACAAAACTGCTCTCCAGTGTTTCCTACTTTTCGATGGTTGTCTGAGTTGCATCGGCACGTGATCTCAAAGAAATAGTGTTTTGCCTTGAAAAGGAATTCGAGGAAAACACTAATATGTTTCTATTTATTTAAACACATAAACATTGGTACAAAGAGGAAACAAATAGATATGCGCCACATAAATCATATGATTAGTGTGAGGGGTGAGATACTGCCCGGATACCCAAACCAAAGCAAGTGGTTTTCTTAGGGAGCCACACTCAGTTTAACTCACAAGACAGTGGAGCAACGTCAGGAGATGCAGTCCCATGCTGGCCGGTCACCAAAGGTTGGTTCATACGCCGTTTGTTCCTTCAGCATCCTGGAATCCATGTAGACCATTTATTTGTAATGACGGTTCCCCAACTCTCCTGTGTGGACCCATCGTGTCCACCGATCCGGTTAAAACACCGAACATTCACTTTTCGTTCTTCCAATTGCGTAAACGACAGTAATACCACGGGAAGGCAGCGAGTAGGTCTTCCGTGGCACTGGTTGGCCATGTGAGAGGATTTCAAGAGGGAGAGCTGACTCTTCCTACTTTCGATCGTACCATGGCATTTGGAGGCAATCTGTTTCTAGGATTTAAATAAAGATTGTTTAACTTATGATCATTAAATACATATATTTATTGTATCTCGTTCATATTCCCAGTTATCCAATCACAATAGTACCTTAACTTTATTACATATTTCTTAATTTTTTAATAGTTTTATATGCACAAACATCAGAGTCGACTACTGAAACTAAATTACATAACGATATCAGTCATTCCGATACTCCTATAATGGTGGAACAGTGTTCAATTCATGACACTAATAAATCATCAGTGGAATTATCTGAAATAGCAACACCAAAGCAAAATATTTCAACAATTTACAATTTATAAGAAGCGAAGGCAACAACAAAATTATTATCACCGATGTATATGAGGTGTACACATTCTTATTCTCTCATGTATAGAGCCAAGTCTTTCTATTCCTAAAAAAAGAATAATCCGTTTTTACATATGATTATTGTCTACTAATAAGAATATAAAGTAGTATAATTATCATAGAAACAATTTTCACTTTTATTATTCCTAGTTGTGATTGTACTAGTTGTTTATCCCCCCCCGTCTTCTATCCAGTCATATGATTGTGATCTATTCAACGGCTTCTTTTGATCTGAATGTCATATTGTTTTCATCTTATCATTTTAAAGAAATCATTTGTATATTGGAGAATGGATATATAACACACACATTGTATACACACACACATACACAAACGGACACACGTATATTTTTCGTTACTACTACTACTACTACTACTACTACTACTATTATTGTACAAATACTTTTTAGTATAGTTGACTATTTATTTTTTATTGTGATCATTTCCATCATTGTTTTCTTCCTTTTTCTTTTTCTAAATTGTTTCATTCATAAATAAAATTGAAGATAACAAAAATGATTAACCTTTTTTTTTAAAAATAAGAAATAAACCATCTGGAAATCATTCAGATGGTGAAGAAGATTTGTAGCTCAAATGAATCATATTCATTGAAGAAACTTACTGAAAGTAACTCCATTTTAAACAATTGGAATAACGTAGATTTATAACAGTATCATTGAATGTATCTTACATAATATAAACAAAAGGAACACAAAATGATTCAATTGTACCTTATTATTTGTTATGTTAGAATATGAACAGAAAATGGGTATTCTTCAATTGAACTAGATCTCAAAAGGTCAGAACTTAAATGACAAGAAGATAAATGGATGACTTCTCTCAAAGTTGATTATCGATTAGTTCAGTTACACTATTAGTAGGACTGATAAATTATAGTCAGGAAATGAAAAACGATTAATCAACAATAACTAATACATTAAATCATAATATTCATCGAACCCATACAAACAGAGTCGACAATCATAACAGCAGATTGAATAGTAAATTTGTTCTAAACATGCCCCCAAATGCCCTGGTACGGCCGAGAGTGAGGCGGGCCCGCCCTCCCTCTCGAAATACTCTCACACGGCCACGCGTATATAGCCTCTGCCAGGGAAGTCCTACTCATTGCCTTCTCGTG